>PITA01003217.1:0-143695 GCA_004023965.1 Spilogale gracilis
ACACCGAGTTAGGACTAAAGGATACTCTTTTTTTATTTCTCGGACTGGCTCCCTGCATGATATTCAAAGCCCAGAACAAGACTAGACTGTGGTAACTTACTGTTGTTCTGGATGGTGTTGCCAACGCAATAAGAAAAGAAAAAAGAGAAAACAGACACAAATCCTGAAAAGAAGTCACATGTTTCCCCCCAAGAGCTAGAGGATGATGGTACTTTTGCCCACAAAACCAAAGAGAATAATAGGAGAGCTGAGTAAAGTTTGGCAAAAGGGGAACACGCACACATGCGTGCACACACACACGCCTGTCCGATAATGTGTGTGTTGTTTGGGGGGGAGGGTTGTTCACAACAAGAACAAAAATGTTAAATACTTAAATACGCAGGAAGAATCTGTATGAAGGAAACTTTAGAACTTTTCTTGGTGATGTCAACAGAAGCCCTGAGTAAGTGGATGGCAGGACATGTACTTGGATGTCAGTTCTCCTTAATCTAGTCCTTTTATTCAACTGAATGGAAACTCCAAAGAAAAATATTCACTTTTTTTTTTTTAACCTTGACTTTTAAGGCTTATCTGGAGACCAATGAGAACACTGGAGAAAATTGTCAACATGGGAAGTAAGATGATTATATTAAAATATAAGTTTCTTGGAGTGCCTGGCTGGCTCATGGGTAGAGCATGCAATTCTTAATCTCAGGGTCATAAGTTTAAGCCCCACACTGGGCATGGAGCCTACTTAAAAAAATAACAACAATAAATAAAACACAAGTTTGTAATAATTAAAAGACTAGTACCACTATAAAAGAAAGCAGTGGAATATAAGAGAAAATCCATGAAAAAATTTGAATTTAACATATGATAAGGTGGCATTTGAGTCTGTGGGGAAGATTTGTTCAACATACAGTACTGGGACAACTGGCTAACCATTTGGAAAATAAAGCCTCCTTCACGTGTATCAGAATGTCTCGGCGTGATTACAGATTTCGATTTAAAAATAAAACCGCTTTATAGTTATGGAACGGTTGAAAATTTCAAGCATGACACCCAAGACAGAAAATGTAGAGGAAAGGGCTAAGAAATTGGACTGCATAAAAACATAAAGACATTTTTACGCTAAAAAAGAAATCACACAGGCAAAGCTGAAGGTAACATGGGTAATGGTGTCCACAGCACATAACGTGTAAAAGCAGAAATTCAAATGGGCAATTTACAAACGAAAGGAAAATGCTCTACTCCGTAGTCAGGAGAAAAATGAAGTAAAATAAGGATAGCATTGTTCTCCACCTGTGAAGTGGGGAAGCGTGAGAACTGGCCTCTCGCGGTGCTGTTTTGAATGGGGGGGGGGTGTCTCTATTCTAGAAGGAACTTGGCCATTTGTTTAAAAGCCTTAGACACTCAGTCACACCCAGCAATGCTCCTTTTAGAAGAGAGTGTCCAGGAAAGAGAGAGTAGATATATATTTCACCTCAAGGATGTTTTGTAAGTTTTGTTTGAATATTAAAACAAGTATCCAGCCTAGGGGACTGTCCCAGGACGCCATGCAACTGTTGATGGGGACGAGGACCGCGAATGCGGACTGTAATAAGGAATGTTATCCTGTGTGTGTTAACAAGTTTTGAAAAGTTACGAACACCACGTTCATTTAGTGCGATTCTGTTTGCTTTTTGAAAATACCCCGCGTGCCCAAAATCACCCAAAGAGAAACCTCAAGAGTCTGGGGGGATATGCGTCACGCTGTTACCAGTGTCTGTCTCTGTTTGGTGGGCTCATACGCGGCCTTTTTTCCCCTCTTTCTGCTTATCTGATGCGTTATTTCCAGAGAATGCCAAGTCAGGAAATATTTTAAAGTCAGTAGCAGTTAAGTCTCAGATCCATCCCTGAGCCGGGACCCTACCCAGGACTGCTGGTAATCTGCAGATGAATTCAGCCACAGCCGGGTTCCGGCTTCCAAGTCCCGACATTGATTTGTTTCTTTTCGGAGTGAATTTTGCTGTCACAGCACCCTGACGTCTCCCGAGCTGGGGTTCCTGTTTCACTGCCAGTCCTTTGTGTCCCTGGCTAGATTTATCCAGCAATTCCTAATTGAATAAAACCCATAATTTCGTTTTTAAAATACATGGGCCCATTAGTGTCAGTAATTAGACATTAACAAGTATGAAGATGGCCCATTAATGAAGCAGCAGTTTTTAGAGGCTCTACTGGTAGACTCTACAGGGGAAGTCTCTTACACGTGCCGTCCCTTGAGGATTTTTGATGGACCTGTTCGTGATCATCCCAACAGCAGTCAGACCTGCAATGAAATTAGCGTTTTCCTGACCAGTATTCACCAGGGAGACTGGCCGCTAGGATTTACGTGGTTCAGAGAACGGAAGGAAGCCCAGTGAAGCCAGAGAAGGCGGTCTCCATAAAGTGAACCCTCCAGGACGGGTTCGAGGGCTCCTCACCAGTCCTGCTGGACGAATCTTGGAGCCGAAGTCTTCCATCACATTCGGGAGGCAACGTGGTATTGTAACGATGTGGCTTTCGCACCGCACAGCTGTGGGATCAAGCCCAGCTCCGCCACTTTCTAGCTGTGTGACCTTGGGTAGGTCACAGTACTCAGCCCACCCACTAGCTTTCCTGATGTAAGATTATAGAGTAGGACTGGACTACACCCCTCCAATCTTCAACCTGCTTCTTATTTATTTTTGTGATTTTTTTTAATTTAAAAATCTTTATTTAAAAAAGGGGGAGGGAGAGGGAAAGAATCTCAAGCGATCTCCACATTCAGATCATGATCTGAGCCGAAACCGAGAGTTGGATGCTTAACCTCCTGAGCCACCCCAGGCCCCCCACAACCTGCTTTTAATTGGGGCAAAGGGAACAGAAGGAACCCTTTCTCATCACCTGTGGTGCAGCGTAGGTTGAGGGCAAAAGCTTTGGAGTTTCTGCCTTATCTGGGTCACTAGTATCTTCGGAAAATTGGGTAAAAAATAACTAACATATCGAGGACTTACTATGAAGTGTTTTACAAACATGGTCTTAAATTCTCACACTGAAGGAGGGTATGGCTGTTACCGAGGCTCAGGGAGAGGTTTGAAAACTTGCTGAGGGTTCTAGAGGGTGAGTGGCTCCTATGGGATTTGAACTCTGGCCGTCTGCCTGCCGAGCACAGGTTACAGTCCCTGCGATGACCTGCCTAAGCTGATCACTCCCCGCCCCTGGGTATATACTGTGCACATCCCCTCCACCCCCAAAGCTGACCCGCAATGCTCAGTAAGCCGTGCGGGGTGGGATAACCGAGGCTTTGGGGATTTGGTTGCCGTCCCCACAGTCTGATTGCTCCTCGCCCTCTCTCAGACACGCTGCCGTCCTCTCTTTTGCAACTGACTGTCAACAGCCTCCTGATTCTTGCTTCTGCCCCTTTCTGCCCCCAGCACTGCAGCCTTGTGAGATCAGGTCGCTTTGGTCCCTTCAGAGTAAACATCCAAGTCCTTTGTCGACCTCCCAGGTGCTACACCCCTGTCTCTTCCACTCGATCTCCCTGATCTCTCCTTGCCCATCCTGTTCCAGGAACACTGGTTTCCTCGCTGAGCACGAGGCCCGCGCACCTGTGTCTGCCCCGCTGGGAACACTCACTCCCTCCCTGCCTTCAGGGCTCTGCTCAGACACCCCTTCTGAGCACAGCCTCCCTTGAATGCCCTTTGTAAATTTTAACCTCCCTGACCCTGTGTCATCCCTGTTCCTGCATTATTTTCTCTCCTTGGCCCTTGGAATCATCTCACATGCTGCCTATTTTATTCACCTTGTGTATTGCCCATCTCCCCACAACAGCATAAGCCCTGTGAAGGCAAGGATTTTTGTCTCTTTTGTTCAGTTTCCTTCGGGACTCCAGAATAGTGCCTCACATATGTAGATGCTGAGTAAATATGTGACACACAGAGGACCCTGGTCCAACATCTCCTCCTTGCAGGGGCCTGGAATCTGGGGGCAAAGTCCCAGGAAAGCTTAGCTGGGCTCCTACACCAAGAGCAGCCACTCCTAGTGACACCTTGTGGGCCAGACACCTGTGTGGCTGGGACTCCGATGTCGGCAAGGGTGCAGCACCCCTTTCGGGGGGGGGCAGCTCCCCTGGGAGGGGACTGATGACGGGTGGCGCCTTGTGCTCCCGAGGACAGCCTGCTGGTTGGTGACAGAAATGAGGTCTGGGCGCCGGAGAGGCCCAGAGAACCGGCCGCACGGCAGACACTCCGAGGTGAAAATTTCAGAACTTGGCTTGTAAATCCTCTGTCTACACAGAAGTGGGACTGTCAGCTGAGAATTAGGATGTCAAGTGGCAGGCCCTGGAGATAAACCCGCCCGAAAGACTGTTTAATAATCCGCCCTTCACTTCTCATATCGACCCTAAAGATGATTCTTCCAGACTTATTTTCCAGGAGATAAGTCCCCCCTTAAACTCATTCTGATTTTTATTGTCATTTACCCTGAGTTTTATCTTCTAGACCAAATGTAGCGAATGCTGTTCTTGAGCCATATTTGGCCCTGAGAAGTCTGGTTGGGCTCACATGGTATTTTGAGGGGAAATTTTTTTTTTTTATTCTACTGGACGCCAACTTAAAAAATAGCACATGGAAGTATTACATTTCTGGCTTGTCTTTAAAAATGGGGAAATAGGATAATGGTGGACCCGTATCTTTGCTTTCTGACAAGCAGGTAGGGAGAAAGGATTTCCTTTTAGGTGAGGTGGGCAGCTGCTAGCCCGACCCCCAGCCCGTCCCGCTCTCCCGTCACCGCACGACCCCAGTGGGCGTCCAAACTGGTCACTGTGGCGCCCACTGCCGGTGCTGGGCTGCTCCGCTGGGGGGGCGGGGCAGCTCTGGACTCCCGGGCTCTAGATTCTCCCAAACTTCATCTCAAAGCATCCAGAACACGGACATTTCAGATAAACTACTTCCCTGCCTGGGGCTCCGCCTTGGCTTCCAACAGGCCAACGAAAAGGAGCTGTTTCTATAATGATTTCCAGACTTCCAGGCCCTAATATTGAATGTTCTGGCTAAAATGGGCTCGAGGCAGAAGGCCCTGTGGTGGCAAGTCCTGGCTCGAGCCCGCCTCATCCTTCGTGACCCCACCCGGCTTTCCTCCCCTCCTTGCGCCTCCGTTCTCTCATCTGTAAGGCGAGGACCACGTGGTCCCCACATCGGAGGGTTCGGGTGGCCGGTTATTCTGTCCACGTAAAGTGTTCGGGGAAGGCGCTGGCCTGTGAGCGGTGGTGGGCAAGAATTCACAGACAGAAGCCCTGTGCTGCGGTGAGAAGGCTCAGCTGCGAGTCAGCCCCGGCTCCTCCACCCCAAGGGAACAGGGGCAGCAGGCTCCGCGCCGTGGGTTATTACCTGGGTGGGAGAAGCAGAACTGAGAACGGGGTGATTAAAACACCAGGTTCAGGGGCACCCGGGTGGCTCAGTCGGTCAAGCATCTGCCTTTGGCTCCGGTCATGATCCTGGGGTTTGGGATTGAGCCCCACATTGGGCTCCCTGCTCCTCGGGGAGCCTGCTTCTGTCTCTGCCTGCCGCTCCCCCTGCCTGTGCGTGCGCTCTCTGTCAAGTGAATAAGTAAAATCTTCAAAAAAAAAATCAACACCAGGCTCGTCACCTGTCACATAGCCGACACTTAATGTTCATTAAGTCTTTCTTTTTTTTTTTTTTAAGATTTTTTTTTTTTTATTTGACAGAGAGAAACATAGCCAGAGAGGGAACACAAGCAGGGGGAGTGAGAGAGGGAGAAGCAGGCTTCCTGCCGAGCAGGGAGCCCGATGTGGGACTTGATCCCGGGTCTCTGGGATCATGACCTGAGCCAAAGGCAGTCGCTTAACCAACTGAGCCACCCAGGCATCCCAAGTCTTTCTTTTAAATGTCGAGCTTCTGGGACCATTTTCCCTGGCTAAAGGCAACTAAAACTTTTGGGTGACCGATAACAGGCTGGAAGAAAGGGAGCAGCAGGACATGGCTTTTCGTTCCTGATGCAGGTAGTTTTGAATGCCTGACCCCTCCCTTTGTTCTTTAGATTATATAAGTAACCATTTGGGGATGTTCCGAACAGGTACACGGCTGCGATCTCTGACTGACAGCGCAGAATCCGTGTGCTTCTGTGGGCGACTCCAGAGCTTAGGGGCTAAAAGCTCCAGCCGCTGATGAAGTTCAGCAGCTCTGCAGGTCGGCACGTTGGCCTGAGCTCCCCTGGGCGGTTCTGGGCTGGGCCAGGCTCCCCTGCACTTGGCAGGACCTGCTGACCAGGGATGGCTGGTGTGCGGGGCTTGGCCCAGGACACCTGAGTTGGCGGGGGGGAGCTCTGCTCATGGTCTCCCGCCCTCCAGCTGGTTAGCCCAGGCACACTCCGTGGTGGCCGCGGGGTTCCAGGAGCACAGACAGCAGACCCCAGGACATGAGAGCTTTTGGAGGGTCTGCATGTGTCGCATTTGCCGCTGTCCTCTGGGGGCAGGATGTCATGTGGCCACGTTTGGAAGCACCGTGAGAGGGTTCTCCCAAAGGACGTTAATCCCGGAAGAGGAGTTCTTGTAGCAGGTTTTGCAAACAGTTGGCCCAACCTAGACTCCAAGGCAAGCTGGAAAATGACCACCTCAACTTCTGTTAAGTAGAAAACCCAGAAGGCAAGCGTTCTTTCCCAGGTTCTCGGACTTGCAGGGACTCTGGGTCTCGGCAGCAGCCCCGACGAGCCTTCCCACGGGGCTGGTGCTCTGCCCGAGCTTGGTCCTCAGAGACCGAGTCTGGTCCCCCAACTCCTGCGGCCTGGCGTGGCCTGACGTAGAATAGTTTGGGCAGCAAGCCCATTGGGCTGGGAGTCTGGGCCTCTTGCATGCCAGCTGCTGCCAAGGCCATATGCTGTCTGGGAAGAGGCATGATTTACTGCGAACGTCCTTGCCGAGAACAGGCAGAGGCAGCTGCTGGGGCCAGAGCCTGGGACAGTCAGGACGAGTACTAGGACCTGTTGTCCCTGCAGACCCAAGAGGGTGGGCCAGTGACAGATCTCAGGTGCTCCTCAGATCTCCATCCCTAAGCCAGGCCCCCAAGGGAGCTGTGTTTTGAGTCCCCAAGACCCTCAGAAGACTCCTCAGGGTTTCCACCCCAAGAACATGGCCAGGATGTGCGCAGCCTGGGGCCTGCCTGTCCTTCCGCCCTGCGGGGAGGCAGCAGGGGCTTGGTCCCATGTGAGACCCCCCTCCCCCAGGGCTGCGGGATGCCGCGAAGGACATGAAGCCACAGTCGGAGTCCGAGTGTTGGTACCAAATCACAAGCTGCACAGGGCGTTGGAGGCCAAGGCTGTGGAAACGTGCCCTGATGGGCCGGTCACAGTGGCAGCCGGACACTGAACGGAGTTGGCTCTGTGCCGGGCACCATGCTGAGTACAGGCCCCGTTTGAAAGAAAGGGGAGCTGGGACAGCAGGAGAGGAAGTCACACATGCAGGCTCAGCCAGCAGGAAGTAGAGGGGGTGACCCCGACAGACTTGGGCACCCTCATGCCCCACAGTGGGCTGCTAGGGAGGGCGCCTGAGGTTGTGAGGAGAGATCGGCAGGGCCGCTGGGAAGGACGAAAGCAGGAGCGGGGAACAAGTGACTCCAGAAAGAGTGAACTCTGGCCGTGGTGGGTTCTCACCAACCCACCCCTCTCTGAAGGGGCCAGGACCCTGGAGCTTCGGTGTGGGGCATTTGGCCTTCCCACGGCACCCGCGGTTGGGTGCTGACAGTGGTTCCTGGGGGGCAGCTGAGGCCCTGCTCCTGTGACCTCTGGCCTCCATAGACTTCCAAGACTCGCCGGCTGTTGAAGGTTGGGATTGGGGCGAGGGCAAGGAGGGCAGTACGTGAGACCACTCTCCTCTCTTCCCTCCCCAAGTTCAGACCGTGGAGTCGAGAGTCAGACAGCAGGTGATGGAAAAGTCAGCCCTGCCACCAGTGGAGGTGGCTGGAGAACGTGGTCAGGAGAGCCTTCTAGACTGCAGGTGTCCCTCAGCACTGATGGCCCCGAGGAGCGGGCAGTGCCCTGGGTGTGGGGGTAGCTGGTCCTAGCAGGGGTGGGGAGGGCTGCCGGCCACCATGTCCTTGGGGCCTTCCCCAAACTGGCCAACTAATTAAGTCAGCGTGAGGAGCGACATGAGGGTGGGGGGAGAGGCCTTTCCACGTGGCTGTCATGGCGGGGAAATGGAGGTCCCTTCTAACATTCCCGGTGGACGGGTGACAGCGCACAGAGGAGAGTGCTTGTCCCTTTGTGACAGTTGGAGAGAGTCCTAGCATGGGGGGAGGGGGATCTGAAACTCCCAGGTGTATCCTACAGTCACTGCGGGTCAGTGTCAGCTTCTATCGCGTCCCAGATCTGCCCCCCTCCCTGAAGCACCAGGCAGGCAACTTGTCCTGCAGAGCATCCGTGAGATGGTGTGTCTCTCCCTCAGCGTGCACTGGGCATCTAGTGTGTGCCAGGCTCTGTGCTAGGCCTGGTGGGCAGGAGAGGCATGGGACACCCTGCCCTCGAGGAACTGCTGTCTATACACGTGAGTCATGCCGTGTAATTGGTGCACAGTGCAGGGGTCAGCGAGGTGCACCACGGAGAGGGCAGGGTACAGCCTTTGTTACGCACCGATGGATAGGGATGGCTTCTTGGAGGAGGTGAGGCAAGTGGGCGCAGGAGTTCACTCGGAGAACAATGCCAGGACGCCCCCACTGCGCAGCGGTGTGGGAAACAGCACAGAGCCCAGGAACCTTCAATCCTCCTGAATTTCTGGAGTTGAGAGTTTGTGAAGGAGAGTATGGGCGGGATCGTAGCAAGTATCAGATCTCGAAGGGCCGAGGACGGCTGTGTGCGTGACGATTTCTTAACTTCTGTCGTTCATGGAGCCCCTTGTTGATTTTTCTTTGTGTCAGGCATTTGGATTTTCTACTTAAATAATTTAGTGAGTAAACTCTTTCTTGCTGTGGTGAATGGAAAACCAGTATCTTTTGTCAAAGAAATAGAAGAAAAACAAAATGATGTTATTGATGTCTGAGTAGACAGTGCTGCCTGCCATGGGCTCGGAGGCTGAGACGTGCTCTCTCTCTCTGTTAAAAATGCAGGATAACAGGTGTTGGAGACACACTGATGCCAAACTGTGACTTTGCCCTTAGCGAAGCAGGAGAGGTTGGAAAGGGAATAGCCTTTTTGGTCTGCGACTCAGTGTTAATTGATGCTGAGCCCCAGGACCCCCCAAATTACCTCACCCAGTGAGAAACCTATAAGCCATGGGGAACAGATGAAGGATACTAAGCAGTGGCACAGTGTGACTCAGATTACAGAAACAAGTAAATTGTGGAATAATTAGAAGGTGACAGGTAATGCAGAGAGAAATCAAACAAGAAATGAGGACAAGGAGCGCAGAGGGAGGAGTGTTACACTTCTAGATAAGATGGTGGGGGGGGGGCTTTCTTGAGACAGTACCTTTAAGTGTACAGAGTTGAAAGGGGGAGGGAGGCTTGGAGGGAAGAACTTTCCATGCACAGAGAATATCATGTGCAAAGGCCCTGGGGTAGGAGTGTGCCTGATGTGTTCAACTGCAGAATAGCCCATGAGGCTGGAGTGGAGGGAGAGAGGGAGAGGGCAAGTGGTTGGAGATGAATACACAGAAGTAAGGGGGAGGGAACAGTTCCCTGGCATTTGCCCAAAGTCCCATCTGTGTGTCCCTGCAACCACCTTAGTTGGGGGCAGAGTAAAAAGTTCAGTCAGCCATTTTGTACTCTGTCTTCACAAGCTAAGCACCTGCCTTCACCAGCCTGTGTCAAGGCCATCTGAACAGATTGTCTGGGCCCCAAACCCAGTCCAGTCTCTGTTTTCTGAGCAAAACCCAGCTTGATGATCTCTTGGGAGTCCAGCAGGATCTCCCGAGTTTTCCGCATCTTTGGACTACCCCCGGAGTCTTTGAGCCCAGTGCCCTTCGGGCCTGGACCGTGGCAGTAGGAACTGTCCTTCTCTTATCCTTTCAACTGCTACTGAGCTCCCGGGGCAGGAGGTACTGGAACTCCTCTTGTGGAATGTGTGCTGGTCAGCCGGTTGGAGGCCCAGCCCAGGGGTCTGCTGGGGAGCGCCCATGTCCAAGGCATGGGGAGCAAGGAGAGGGACCCTAGGGGGCAGTGAGCTGACTTTGTGGCAGCATTCATGCGGCGGCTCCCCAGCAGGCATGGTCCCCCGTCAGTCTGTCAGCGTCTCCGGGGGCCGCAGGACTGGGAGTCAGCCCGGAGGTGGCAGCCCCGCCGTGGCCTTCTCCCGCCACGTACGCGTGAGGCTGACGTCACCTCTGGCTCCCAAGCAGGGGAGGCCGTCACTCTCGCCTTCGGCCACCCAAGTGTGAGCCTCTTCCGTGGGCTGGGTGGGGCAGCGGGAGGGAGGAGAACGAGGAGCCTGCGCAGCCCCCAGAGCTCCAGGCGGCATGGGGCCCAGGCTCGGGGACCATTTCAGGTCTTCTGCCAGCGCCCGTGCTAGAGAGTAAGCGGACGAGCGAGGGGAGGCTCAGCTGTGCAAAGGCCCTTCTCTTGATTGGTCTGCTCTCTACGAAAGCTGCGGGAGGCTTTGGTGCCCAAGGTCTACACAACATTCTAGACAGCATTCCCATGTTTTGGCTGCTCAGCACCCGCTTCCTTCTCTGGCTGGTGCCAGGCTCGGGTTTTCCTGTGGAGAGCTTGCTCTGCGCCGTGGGGTCATGGCTGATGAGTACAGAGGGCTACACCCCGTCTACCGGGGTGGGCACACGACCCAGGCTGGCCAGTCAGGGACCTTTATTCTGTGGCCACTGAGATTTGTGGGGATGGCGTGTGACTTCAGCCCGGCCAGTCAGCATCTCCCTAAGAGATGGTATGTGGGCTCCGATGGAAATAAATCCCTCTTCCTCTGGGATCCCCAGCTGTGCCGTTGTACATCTTTGCCAGTCACCCTGGGCTGTGGTTTGCAAAGTGAAGCCACAATACCAAGGACAGCAGAGCCAAGTGATGGGGACAGACCCACGTTTGGGGAGGACCTGCCTGTTCAGGCCCCTGGATCCTGACGGGTCTGACACCAGATGAATCACTGGCCATCAGAAGATGTGTGGCAACAGATCCCCTTCTTTTTGGGCTAGTTTGAGTGCACTTGTAACCAAGGGACAGACCTCAGTTCAGATCCCAGCTCTGTCATCTGGGATCTGAATTCTGTGATCTAAATTCTGTGATCTTAGAACCTCGTTCAGCTCCCTTTGCTCATCTGCAGAATAGGAATTATAATAGCCCGGTGCCTTGTAGGACTGGTGGGAGGGGTCAGTGTGCATGCCCCTGACCGTTCTGGGATGTTGCCAGGGTCCCCTCCCTTCCCCGCTGCACAGGGAGGCCTGGGAGGACACTGCCTCATGGTCAGAAGTGCAGACGTGGCGCTGTCCGGAGGAGGTGGGGTGGAGCCCACATGAACATGGCAGACTCTGAGGGCTGCTCTCGGGTCCTGCCTCCTTGCACAGTCTGTCCCCACTTCCTGTGTTTTCCCCATCTCGCCTTGGTCACCAGCCCCCGCTCCATGCTCAAAGACCATGCCAGAATGCATGTCCAGCCCTGTGAGAGGGGTGCGAAACAAAGGAAACGAGAGAAAGTAGAGCTTTTTTGACTGGAGGGGGAATAAAGGTGCCTATAGGGACAGGTGACTGCTACAGCATAATCCTACCTTCTCACCAAAATGAGGACAGAAAGGTTTCCAGTGACCTTGGGAAGCTGGAGAAGGCACTTCGTAGCATCTCAGAGACTTATACCCGAGGTTCTTAGCTTAGTCTAGTTCTTCGCAGGATCACAGTGGCAAGAACTGTGAGTCCTGTGTTTGCTTGTCTGCTCCCAGCATTTTCCAAGTTATTGGCATTTCGTGGGTCCTTTACAGACATCTAAGTAAAAAGAAATAAAGTTTCGGGGCACCTGGGTAGCTCAGTTGTTTGAGCATCTGACTCTTGGTTTCAGCTCAGGTCATGATCTTAGGGACATGAGGTCAAGCCCTGCGTCAGGCTCCCCGCTCAGCATGGAGCCTGCTTGAGATTCTCTCCCTCTCCCTGTGTTCCTCCCCCTGCTCGTGAGCTCTCTTTTGTGTTCTCTCTCTCTCTGTCTCTCTCTCTCTCTCTCTGTCTCTCTCTCTCTCTCTCTCTCAGATGAAAATGCCAGTGGCCCAGGTTGCAAAGTCGTGGCTAGAAGGCTCCAACACCAGAGGACACATCTGACTTGGTCCTTATCATGTTTTCCTGTGGCTGTTGTTTAAGAACACTTGCCAAAATTAAATAATTGAGAAATTCCACATAAACATCTTTATTTCTCACTTCATTTTCAAAAAAAAACAAACAAAAAACCAGCATATGTGGGATTTTCAAAGAGAATCTTGGGGATCAGCAGGCCAGGTGAACTTAGCTGCATTCAGATTCCCAGACCATAGCAACATCCCTGCTAACCATATGCTCTATTTGGGGTGAATTTGGATCACTGTGCAGTGCATGCAAAATGCCATGAACTGAGCATCTGCCAGCTCCCAGACACATTGACCATTTGTCTTTCCTTCTCTGAGAGTCATGGCGTGAAAGGAAATGATAGTAAAGAAGCTCAGAGGGGCACCTGGATGGCTCAGTCAGTTAAGCCTCTGACTCTTGGTTTTGGGTCAGGTTGTGATCTTGGGGTCATGGGATCAGTCCCTGTGTTGGGCCCTGTGCTCATCGGGGAGCCTGCCTCTCCCTCTTCCTCTGCTCCTCTCTGCTCTCGTTCTCTCTCTCTCCCTCTAAAATAAGTAAATAAAATATTTAAAAAAAAAAAAAAAAGCCAGAGAACACTTCTCAGCCTCAATATATCAGGAAAGTGCTGCCCTGAACATTAGCCTAGCAGCTCACAGGATTTCACACCCTTAGGGGTAAGCCAGATAAATTGGAGAGGCTAGAAGACAAACACACACACACACACACACACACACACACACACCCCAGAACAACTGGTCCATGGGGCAAGAGTCGAAAGAATAGGAGCAATTTTGCTCTAACAAGAGTTCTGTGATAGAAGTGTGTTATGTAGAAGGCCCGCTGTGCTATGGAAGGTGGGTGCGAAGTTCAAGGAATCACAAGGACCGTTTTAAAAAAAGGGAGGGGGTGTGAGCTGTTTGAGAAGGTCATTGGAATAACCACCTAACTGGATTTGTTGTTGTTGTTGTTGTTGTTGTTATTTTTAGCTTGAGGATCAAATAGTAGATGCTTAGTTGAACTTCCCTTCTGTTGAGATCGGAGGTTAGCTGTTAATCACTTCCCTCCTCACTTCCTGGTTCTCAACTAAATTTAGTAGAAATGAAAATGTAATTTCTACCTGTGTTCTGCTCAACCTAGATTGCAGAGTGCATCTTGAACCCAAGAATTAGGCATTCTACAGCTCCCCGTCACTCCTTAACCCTGACTTTTAGGGGCCCGCCTACAGGAGAAATTGGGACACCCACCCAGCCGGCCACAGAGAGGACCTATAGCTGCCTCACTCTCTTCTGGGTCTGGGAGAGAAGAACCAGAGGGTTCCAGACTGGCCTCTAGAAACCAGAACTGGTGGGTCCTTCCTGATGGGACAAGGGCTCCAATTTTAGGCATCACAGGCACAGAGAAAGGAGGAGAAACAGGGTCAATACTTGACCCAAATATCATATAACCATATAACAGTTACTTCTGATATCTGACAGAGTGCTTATTGGGTCTCAGGGACCCATCTGTGGACTTCACATGATCTGACTTATCTCACCGTAGTAATTTAATGCTTGCAACAACCCTATGGAGTGTTACTGTTATCTCTCTTTAATGTATAAGAGACCCAAGGAACGGAGAAGTTGAGTAATGTGCCTAAGACCCCATGAGTAAGTGACTGAGCTGAGCTTCAAACCCAGGTCCGTCTGACTCAAACTGAAGCTCCTGCCAAGACAGAAGGAAGAGCGGAAGTTTCATTCACTGTGCTTTTCCAAGAGGATGCAAATTTTGGCAGGAATCTCCGTGGCCCTGGGCACAGGCCTTCGTAACAGAAGGAGATTCACATCCAGATCTTCTCCCTGGATTCTGAGGACAGGCCCCACAGTATGACCCTTCAGGACGGGCTTTGGCTTGGTCGGAGGTGGGTCATACCTCTGCCATGTCCAAGCTGGATGACCTCAGTAACTCCTTCAGCCTGAGTTCCTCCATCTGTAAAAAGGAGGGAGAAAGAATCTACTGTCCATTTTACCCTCTGTGAAAAGTTAGGCAGCATCGGATCCCACCTAAACTTGGCCTTGACCGTCATTCCTTGATGCTGGAGACATCTTCAGCTCTAAACCTTTGGGCTTCTCACTGTTAACACAGCATACTACCTCCACCAACACCCAACACTGTTTCTGCCCCTGCCACTGAAGGTTTTGTGAGCTGAGGCTTGGAAGAGGGAAGTCTTCTCACCTCGTTCGCTGAAGCTTCTAGTGTAGGACAATCCCCTGAAGACGCTGGAGGGGGAATTGACAGAAGCAAGGAAGCCCCTAGGAAGAAGAGTGTGTTTGAACTTGGGCTCTTGTCCTCACTTCCTACTGGAGTGGTCTCACTGTATGTCCCTGTGGACTGATTCCCTTTGGTCCTGGATTTTTACCAGAGTTGCTCATCTACTAGGGATAAAGTGGGAGCCTTTCCCTGGAGGAGCTGCACCTGTCTCCATGGTGGGTCAGGAACAGACGAGGTCTTGGGAGTGACACAGAAGGCCTGGCATGGTCGCTGGTCATTGCACACTGAAAGGCTGGGAATTTGAGATTTCAGCAGACTCTCCCTGACCCAGCTGAACTCTCTGTGAGGGTCAGGTCATGAGAGGTCAGCTGCCTTCTCATGACTCATGGGGGGGGCCCAGTCTCCCTTGCACCCCAAGACTGAAAGCTGACCTTGCATTCTTTTCAGGGGTTCAGTTAGCACATAGATTATCTTCTAAGTAAAGGAGCCCTCGAGACTCATTTGTTTCTCCCTCAAAAACCTTTCTAGGCCACCATAGATCCCATTTGATAGCTCAAGTTAGCTGCACAATTAAGCCCAGAGCCGCCTGTTTATGAATGTGAGATGCCAAGTTTCCCTGCAAAACATAGCAAAGTAACAGATGCTTTAGAGCCATAAACAAACTGAAATACAGCTTTTCTTTGCTCTCTCCGAGACTAATAGGCAGAAAACCTTTCTTGACAAGTATAACTTGAGGAGGGGTGCTGTAAGGTAAAGGGATGTTCACATCACTCCATTGGACATGGGGCCTGGATAACCCACCTTTGGAGATCCACCTTTGGCCCTGACCTTGGTGGATGGGGTCCCTCGTGTGTGGCTCAGGGCCGACGCCAGCCTTCTGTGGTAGAGAGAGAGGCCCCACTTCTGGTGAGCATGGCTGCATCTGGTGAATCACAGCGTGGTGAGCCAAATGGAGCCTGGGTTTTCCCCTGCCTGCCCCCTGGCCAGGCACCCTTGGGCCGGAAAGCTCTCACACAGCATGAGGTAGTGGGCCTGGTGCAAAGTGCTTCTGTTTTCATGGATTTAAAAACAAACTCAAGAACCCAAGGAGATCTTTGCCTTGCTCTTCTGCACAGGTTCATAAACTCACATTGTAAAGCTGTTCGTGTGATCATTGATTCCACTCTTGGATTCTGAGTCACGGACTTCATCGGAGTCCCTAGCATTTCTGCACATTTGTTCTGGTGAGTGTCTAGTGGCCTCCCACACCCATCCCCCTGGGGTCATTTCAGAACTTTCCCATTGCTTGAAATCTTCTGCTGCACCTTTGCTGCCCGTCCTTCAGCAGGTGACCTTGCTCCCTTCTAGCCTCCCGTCTCCCGCCCTCCAGTTACCACACAGGCAGGTGCACAGAGCAGCCCGTCTGGTCACTACCCACCCACACTGTGGGCCGTGGCTCAGCAGAGGCACACGTGGCCTCGGGAGGGCAGTCACTGTGCTGGCGAGTTCTCAGCCCCAAGAAACAGCACTCCATCAATAACAGACAGAGGCTAGGTGGACAGACGCTCCAGTGTTCTTGTTCTTCCGTTGGGATGACGCAGGTGTGTTCGGTACCATGTCCCAGAGCTCCCAGCAGGACCACACTGCAGTCGCCCACCATCATCGCTGGCTTGATGACACTTCTGTTGTTGGCCTTCCTGTCCTCAGCTCCTTTTCCTCTTCTCTTGTGTCTTCTTCTGTCACCTTCCAGTAAGTTGATATCACCTTACTGCATTCAGTGTCACCTTTCTTGCCCTCAAATCTTTATCTCCGGGACGCTTTCTAGGGGGAAATTGGACCCAGAGACTCACCATCACGGGTCTTCTTTCGCATTCAGAGCTGACCAGCTGCCTGGCGCTCTTACACTCCCTTCTCGCTGAGACCCGTGATCTCATAAACACAGGGCTACTCTTTCAAGCCCTTCTTTAACTTGTTTACAGCATTAGACACTACTGACCATCTTGCTCCTTCTGGAAACTATATTATCCCTTGGCTTCCTCTTCACCAGAGAGTGAGTTAAATTACAGATGGAGCCAAATTAATACTGACTGGCTGGGCCAAGATGGAAGTGTACACGTCTCTTACCAATGTGGGGAGACAGTCCAGGGCCAGCACGATGAGGATCTGTTCCACAGCATCAACCAGGAACCCACACCTCTCTGCCTTGTTGCTTCTCTACCCCTGGAGTGTTGTTCTTACCCCTGTAGTCCAGAGTGGCTCAGCAGAAGGCAAGGTGCAGGCGTGGGTATTAGGATGCAGGGTGGGCACACATCATATCTGCTCGCATCTGGTTGGTTTAAACACAGTGGCCACACTGAGTTGTGGGGGAGGGGAGGGCTGTGAATTGTAGTCTTTGGGCCCGTGTGCAGCTGAAACCAGAGGCCCTAGTACTGTGGAGACAGGGGTAATAGGCTTCAGCGGGCAACGAGCAGTCATGTGTTCTTGGTTCTCCTCTTTTCTCATCCTGTTCTTCAAAGACCTCTGCCCAGATCTTCCTTTGCCAGCCCATCAAGCTCTTGTGCTTCCCATGGTTCTCTCATAACTTATAGTCTGTTTCTGGAGGAGCTCCTCCAGGCTGCACCCCTCCTATCCAACCTTCCAGATCTCTTCCTCTCTCTCTTGGCTTGGGTTTCCCAGTGCAAACTATAAATGATCTCCTCAGTATCCCAAACTTAGTCGTCCAAACCCTGAGCTGATAAGCCCCTCTGCCTGCCCCTTACCCTAGTGAACCTCTCATATTCCCTCCCTTGGCGAGTGTCAGTTTTCCTCCCTTCACCCTCTGAGTCAAAAGCTGGAGTCACTGTAGACTAGACTTTCCACACATACCCACACCTCCTACTCCCTCTCCAACAACATGGTGACTTCAAACCGTTGTCATTCCTACTGTATTAAGCTTGCACGGATGTCTCCTTCCCTTCAGTGTCTGCCCCTTCCACACTGCCTTCAGGGGACTCTTGAGGCATCAAGACATCTTGAGCATTTTGGTCATCTTGAGCCATCATCATGCTCTACATATGATTTTTTTTAGCCTACATGATGGTTTTCTAAAAGTCATTAGATGTCAGCGTCTAAATATGGAACTGTTCATGTGAAACTCACATGTTCATACTCTTGAAGCCTGTAGAGCAGCAGTTCCTGTTGCTGAGGAGTAGTTGCCTTATTAAGGTGTGACATAGGCTTTCAAGTTCCCCAAGAACCAACTCAGTGGGCTTCTTATATATGTCATCTTCCAGCCCCTGTAGGCATTTTTTGGCCCCATTCTGAAGTATGAATCTGTGGCACAGACATGCTGTCACTCCTACAATGGCTACATCAACTACCGCATAAAGTTCAGACTCCAAAGGATGCCATGAAAGGCACCCCTGTGTTTGATCCCTACCTGAATTTTCCACCTTACTTCCACCCACTGCATAATACTGCCCTTTCATCCTTGCTACCCTGAGCTCTCTTGCCCTGGAGTGCTGCATGCTTGCTCATATGCTCTGCTTGCATGTGATGCTTTCTCTTCCCTTGCCCATTGGGCACATTCTTACTTTTCAAGTTCCACATCTTCTCTATGAAAAGTCTTCTCACTCTTGTACTTTCTGGAGTAGAGTTACGTGTCGCCTCCTTACTTGCTCTGATTGCACGTTCAGTGCATGTTCACCTTCAGCATTTCTCCATGTTCTGTAGCTATTTGTCTCTTCAGCTAGATTATGAGCCCTTCATTCAGGCCACACCAAGGACAGCACCCGGCACCAGCGAGTGGCTTCTCAATGACTGTTGAAGGAAGGAGTTGACACTACAATAACCATTGCATCACGAAAATGGAGATCAACCCATCTTCCTTTACTCTCTAGGCACACATAGATGTGTCTACCTGACACACAATGCAAAGACAATATACAAATATAAAAACAGTCACAAAATACAAATAACACAAGTAGAAAACCTGGAAACACACATACGGGCACACATGCATTTCCGAAAATAGACAAAGGAGTAAGTGCAGAGAACAATGAAAGCTTCTGGCTTAAAAATTTGGGTGATAAATTTACAACCCAAATCAAATATAGTGGCAATGATAACAAGTAGAAAGGGAGGCTGAGCAGAACATTATTACATTGTTTGCGTGTAGGCCAGGGCACTAACATTGTATATACATTTTATTTAATCCTCACAGAAGCCTTGTAAGGAATTGTATTTGTCAGAGTTCTCCAGAGAAACAGAACCAATAGGATATATATAGATTATATATAAGAGGAGATTTATTATAGGAATTGGCTCACGCGGTTATGGAGGCTGAGAAGTTCTGCAATCTGCTGTCTGCAAAACGGAGAACCAGGGAAGCTGGTGATAAATTCAGTCCAGGCCTGAAGGCCCAAGAACCAGGAGCCCCAAGGTCAGAAGGCAGGAAATGTTGGACCTCCCAGCTCAGCTCAGGAACAGAAAGCAAATTAACCCTTCCTTTGCCTTTTTATTCCAGATCAGATGATGCGTGGATCTCTTTACTCAGGATTTACTCTGTATTCAAATGCTAATCTCCTCTAGAAGTACCCTCACAGATACCCCCTCCCCAAATACTGTTCAACCCGCTTGTTGGGCCTCCCACACCCCAAACTGACACATAAAATTATGCATCTTAGAAGTGTACTACTTTCTCCATTTCGCATGTGTAGAAACTGAGTCTGAGAGCTGTCATGACATGCTCCATGTGCCTCAACCTCAAAGCAGGAGACACTGGGCAGCCACCCAGGCCCAAGCGTTTACTACACTGAAACATTCTCCTTGGGGTCATGCTTTACACACTCAACAGGTTTCTTGGCATGGGAGGGGTGGGTTTTGTCCTTTTTTATTTGTTTATTTTACCATAACTTAGGAGGTGTGGTTAAGATGTGGGACTTGGGAATTGTCTATAACCTTTTCCTGGGAAATAATGGACTTTTTAAAAATTGGGTTTTTATTTTAATTCCGTTGTAGTTAACATACAGAGTTACGTTAGTTTCAGGTGTACCGTATAGTGATTCATCACTTCCATACATCACTTGGTGCTCATCTCAGCAAGAGCCTTCCTTAATCCCCCTTGTCTGTTTCAGCCATCCCCCCACTTACCTCCCCTCTGGTTACCATCAGTTTGTTCTCTGTAGTTAAGAGTCTGTTTCTTGGGTGGAAAAACCTGTTTCTGGGTTTGTCTCTCTCTCTCTGTCTTTCTCCTTTGCTCATTTGCTTTGTTTCTCAAATTCCATGTATGAGTGAAATCATGTGGTATTTGCCTCTGACTGATTTCATTTAGCATTATACTCTCTCGCTCCATCCATGTTGCTGCAAATGGCAAGATCTTATTCTTTTTATGACTGACTAATATTCCTTTGTTTATATGTAACATATCTTCTTTATCCATTCATCTATTGATTGACACTTGGCTGCTTCCATTATATGGCTATTATAAATAATGGTGCTATAAACATAGGGGTGCATGTGTCCCTCTGAGGTAGTATTTTTTTATTTTGGGGGGAACAGATACCCAGTAGTGCAGTTGGTGGATAGAAGAGTAGTTCTGTTTTTAATTTTCTGAGGCACCTTCGTACCATCTTCCATAGTGGCTGCACCAGTTGGCATTCCCACCATCAGTGCAAGAGTTCTTTTTTCTCCAAACCCTCGCCAACACTTACTGCTTCTTAAATTTTTGCTTCTAGTCATTCTGATAGGTGTGAGGTGGTATCTCACTGTGGTTTTGATTTCCCTCGGATAATGAGCATCTTTTCATGTGTCTATTCGTCATCTTGTATGTCTTCTTTGGAGAAATGTCTGCTGACATCTTTGCCTGTTTTTATTTTATTTTTTAAAGGTTTTAATTTATTTGACAGAGAGGTAGAGAGAGCCAGAGAGCACAAGCAGAGGGAGAAGCAGGCTCCTTGCTGAGCAGAAAGCCCAGTGCTGGGCTCGATTCCAGGACCCTGGGATCATGACCTGAGCCAAAGGCAGCTGCTTAACCAACTGAGCCACCCAGGTGCCCCATCTTCTGCCCATTTATAATTGGATTGTTTTTTGGGTGTTGAGTCCTATCATTTCTCTTTTTTTTTTTTTATGGTTTCACATTTTGATCCTTTACCTGTTTTGAGTTTATTTTCGTGTACAGTGTAAGAAAGTGGTCACTTTCATTCTTCTACATGTGCCTGTCCAGTTTTCCCAACACCATCTGTTGAAGAGACTCTTTTTCCCATTGCATATTCTTTCCTGCTTTGTTGAAGATTAATTGATCATATAATTGTGGGTTTATTTCTGGGTTTTCTGTGCTGTTGATCTTTCTGTCTGTGTTTTTGCCAGTACCACGCTGTTTTGATTATGCATACTTGTAGTATAACTTGAAGTTGGGAGTTATGATGCCTCCAGCTTTGGTTTGCTTTTTCAACATGACTTTGGCTATTCAGGGTCTTTTGTGGTTCCATACAAATTTTAGGATTGTTTGTTTTAGTTCTGTGAAAAATGCTGTCGGTATTTTGATAGGGATTGCACTAATTGTGTAGATTGCTTTAGGTAGTATAGACATTTTAACAATATGTGTTCTTCTGTTCCATGAGCATGAAATGTCTTTCCATTTCTTTGTGTCCTCTTGAATGTCTTTCATCAGTGTTTTTCAGTTTTCAGGGTACAGGTCTCTCACCTCTTTGGTTAAGTTTATTCCTAGGTATATTATTATTTTTAGTGCAATTGTAAATGGGATTGTTAATTTCTCTTTCTCCTGCTTCAGTATTGGTGTATAGAAATGCAACAGATTTCCGTGGATTGATTTTATCCTGTGACTTTACCAAATTTGTTTATCAGCTCTAGCAGTCCCTTGGTGGAATTTTTTGGGTTTTCTCTATATAGTGTCGTGTCATCTGCAAATAGTAAAAGTTTTGCTTCTCCATTACTGATTTGGATACCTTTTTTTTCTTTTTGTTGTCTGATTGCTGTGGCTAGGACTTCTGGTACTATGCTGAATAGACCTGATGGGAGTGGATATCCTTGTCTTCTCCCTGACCTTAGGGGAAAGGCTCTCAATTGGAAAATAATGGACTTGTGACAAAAATATTTCTTTAAAAATAAAACAGAACAAAGAACTGCCTTTGGAGTGGTGACTATTTTTAGGTTTGATTTCAAGGTATCATAGTTGAACAGCAGCTGCCTTCTTCCATATAAGGACCCATGTCTCCCTTGAGACAATCTTGTACAATCAGAAAAAAAGCCTTCTGATATCTCTTCTTTGACCTGCTTACTAATCAGAAAATTAATTTTCTAATAAGTGTGTAGAGTTAAATAATAATTAATCACATTTATATGACAGTCCATCTCTTGAATAATGTTGATATATGAGAGATCCCATTTGATAATCACAACAATAACCAGACTTGGGGGCTTTCTAAAGGAGACTCACTGTACTTTTTTCCCCTTGAAACCATTGAGGTGTTTGTATTTTTGTTTTTTGTTGAAATGTAGTGGACACACAATATTACATTATTTTCAGGAAATGGCTGTGATTAAAATGGAATCATACCTTTAAACAGTTTTCCTCACTTTTTGTCTTGGAGGTACTTAATAAGCAAATCATTTATAAGCTTAACACAGGACAGTGTGGTTGTTCTTGGCTAACTATTTTTTCTTAAAGAGAGTTCCATAAAGAGAGGTGCAGCTACATACATCCCACATCTTTCTACGCAAAGTTGTACATCATACACCTTTCTCTCCATTGAACTCACGTGGACATTATCCTTCCTTTGGATCTTCTTACAGAAAAGCACAGAGGTCTGTTCGTTTTGAGGCCTTGCCAAGCCCCAATGATGTATACATTTAATTCTTAGCCATCTTTACCCTTAACCATTAGAATAATCCTAGGAGGTAAGCGCCGTAATTGGCTCCATTTCACAGATGAGAAAACAGTGAGGCTTACAGAAGGCCAGGTAACTTACTAGTGACTTCTTGGTTAAGGGATGATCAGTTAGAAGTCATATCACACAGACTCCAGAGCCTGTGGGGTTTAATCGCTAAGTTAGTGTGCCTTCCTAATTTTGAAGAGCTATTACACTGACCTCTGGCATGAGAAATTCCTTCCAGTGGGTTAAGTAAAAGTTGAATTTTGCTTTCTATTAAACTCCCCAGGCGTTCAGCATCTTGTTGGAGGCGCTAGTGGATAGAAGAAATCGCTTGTGTTTAACAGAAAAGGGCCAGGGTTTGCTGACATGTTTAGTTAATCCACAAGGAGATTGCTGATGAGGATTCTGGTTAATTAGTTATGGAATTTTTAAAAACGAGCAGATGTGCCATGGTAAAATGCATTTTACTCCCCAAGCCCCGGGGGAAAGCACTGGGTATGTTCTGTGGCTGTGTGTGCTCACGTATCTTGACTGAACATTCAACAGCATGTTTTGCAAGACTCAGGTACCCTGGTTTTGTTCCAACATGGATAATTAGATTCTGTTCCGGCTCTCCCCACAGTCTCCGGCAGGTACAGGATTAATCACAATAACTATAACCAACAAGTGCCTACTACACACCAGCCAACACACTAGGAAGTTTCCAGACATCATCAGTTCCTCCCGCAATCCTGCAGACTAACTTCTCTTTTCTCCCTCTCTAATGGAGAAAATGGGGCTCAGAGAGAGCTTAGTGACTTGCCCGAGGCTGCCCATGAGTGAATGGCAAACAGAGATTTAAATTTAGACATGCCTGGCTCCAAAGCCTGTATTTTTCCTTTCTGCACTCTTCATCTGAGAAAAAAAGTGCATTTGACAGGCACCCGGGTGGCTCAGTTGGTAAAGTGTCCACCTCTTGATTTTGTCTCAGGTCATGATATCAGGGTTGTGGGATCGAGCCCCACGTTGGGCTCAGCGCTGGGCATGGAGTCTGCTGAAGATTCTCTCTCTGCCTCTTCCCCTCCTGCTTGCATGTGCTCACTCTCTCTCTCTCTCTTTCTCTCTTAAAAAAAAAATAAAAGGAAAAAAATACTCATTTGACAAAACAAAACAAAACAAAAAACCAAAGGCTGCAAAAAGATATGTCATGGAAAATGAGTTTCCTCCCAGCTCTTAGCTCTCTCATTCTCCTTCCTGGTGGCCCACCCTGATGTTCTTCTGTGTCATCCAGTATATTCTATGCATCTACATCTCACTTTCTTTTTGAAGTTGCTTTTAGAAGTTATTCAGCTAAAATGGACTATTTCTGTATACCGAATTTTCCTATTTTAAATTTGTAAATGCTTTGGGGGGAGGGGGTTGTATGACTAGCAAGCAAACAACAGGCAGTTCTGCACATCTTTCAGGAAGAGTCATCACAAACAGCAGACCATCTATTTTTGCATATGGTTCGGAGAGGTAGAGGATACCAGAATATCATGGGGTACCTGTGTCCTTCCTTCTGATATCCAGGTACACACACTTGCACACACACAGACCAGCTAGCCTATGCGTGCAGTGTTTTCTGACTTTTTTTCCCCTACCAGTTTAAAACCAGCGTTTTCCTCATGTCTTATTTTCTGAAATATTTTCTATAATCACAGCATAGCATTTCATGAAGTGCATATACATTTAGGTTGTTTCTAGTATTTTACCACTTTAAATGGTTGTTGCGCATCCTTAAAATACAAGCATCTGCAAGTATCTCTGCATTTCAACGTGATAACTTCTAAAGAGTACCTTCCATAAAATTTAAACTTACTTGCAAAACCTAGCAGGTTTCTGTGTACTGTGGAAAACACTAAATAATTCTCAATTTTGTGATAGGTCAGAATGCTGTCTTCTCTGGGTTTAATTTGTGTTTCTTTGATACCTGATGAATGTTAAAATTTTTCCAATTTTATATCTTCTCAAGAATTGTTTGTATCTTTTCCTCAGTTTTCCTGTGGGGTATTTTCTTTACTTATTTGTAAAACTCTATTTATTACAGAAATTAAATATTCATCTATTACATACACAGCACAGTTTGTTCCTTTGCATTTTATTTCCCCTTATGGTGATTTTTTTGTTTTTTTTTCCCCAAAACTTTAAAATTTTTATGCGGTTATATTAAAATCTTCTTCTTTGCTTTCTTCCTTTAGTATTATGAGTATAAAGCCTTTACAGTTCTCAAGAATATATACGTATTTACTGATTATTTTAATCCTTTACTCCACTGTTTTCTTTTTCACTTTGAATTACTTCATTTTGAATTCACATTGGTGTAGGTGTGAATGAAGAAACTTGATTCCATTTCGCCTCCCAGACGATTTGCTAACTGCCCCCAACAAAGTCCCAGTGGGCCACAATTTCCAAGCTGACTTAAAATGCCACCTTTACCGTGTGCTTATTATATAGTTGTGCTTATTTCTGATTTCAGATTCTGCTCATCTATTTGCCTGTTCCCAAGCCAGAACCACACTGTTTTAATTACTACAGCTTCATAATATATATTGTATAACATTGTAGTTTTCCTGCCCATGATTCTTCCTTCAAGAGCAATGCATAGCTCTTATCTTTAATTTATTCATCCAAAAGAAACTTTGTAATTGTAATGTCAAATTCAATTTTTTAAATCCTCTTGGGATTTAGATTGCTATTACATTTGATTTATAGATTAATTTGAGAAGAATGGATGTCTTTCTAATGTTATGATTTCCCATCTCTCCATTTATTAAAGTTTTAATTGAACTGTCTATAAATTATAGAACAATATTAAATATTAATTGTGTTAGCAGGCATCTTTGTCTTGCCTAACTTTAATGAGATTCGGAGCCTGTGGGTTACCAGCACGAAGTCACTAGAGTCAAATGCTTGGGGTTATAGCCTGGCTTCACCAATCAGTACGCTGGGTCTTCGGGCAGGTTATCTCTTTGTGCCAAATTTCTTTACATGATTAATCAGGCTAATACAAATACCTACCTGGTGATACTGTGATGAGGTTTAAATGAGATAGTACCTGCGAAATTACTTTGAGCTTTACCTGCCCCTGCGGCTCTCAGTAAATGTTAGCTGTTAGTATCATTTCATCCTTCAATATGCTGGTGCCTGTGGGTTTGAGATGGATGTTCCTTTTTTCATGTTAAAGAGGCAGCCTTCCTGGTTTCTTAAGATTATTTTTTTCTTGATTAGTAATGGATGTTGAATTTACTAAGTGCCTTTCCGGAATCTGTTGAGATGATCATTTTTTTTCTTCTGACCTATTTCTGGGCTGAATTATGATTTCGTATTAAATGTAATGATAATGGATCTCAATGGGACGTGACAGCTTTTCTTTTAATAAATTATGCTTTGGTAGATACGATGCGAAATCTTGACTGGTCAGGGAACTTCTGCTTGTCAGCCTGGGGTAGGCAGGCCTGCCTGTGGGCGTCCTGGCAGGCATCTCGGCCCACTCCGCTGTACGGGTGTCTGGGGGTCGCCTGGCTCAACAGCAGGGGAGCGTAATGTCCTAACAGGAGCAGAGCAGTGGCTCGGGTCGGGCTGTAGGCTTGGGGCAAGCTCTGCCACGTAGCTGCTGCTTTTCGAGATCGTGGGCCCTGACTATATGTTCACCTGTGCCTCTTGCCCCACGAGGCTCCCTGGTGGCTCCTATTCCAGAAGATCGTGTAGCAAGATCCCATTTGCTTCTCATTGGTGAGCTCCTCCCTCCCGGAGCCACTTATGTTTTGGCTCTCTCTTCCAATACCCTCACACATCAGCCTCCCTTCTTCCAAAAATATATTTCTCCTCATTGTCTGCCACCAGCTCCTTACCCTTTCTCTTAATATGTTGACTTTATATTTTTTATCCATTCATTATCAATGTAGTGGTGACCCGAGGGAGTGGAGATGATCACTGGTATTTGGTCTGCCATGTTAGATGGACGTTCTACTGTGATTTGGGCCCTTTATTGATATTAAGCAATCCACTTTGTCTTGTTTGATGTCTTTGCCTTGGGTCCTACTTTTTCTGGTATTAATATCATGACTCCAGCTCCCTTTAGACTGGCATTTTCCTGATGTATCTGAACCTCTCCATTTTCACATAAGATGTTTCTATCCTTGTGTCCTGGGGTGGTCTTGTAAACACAGAAATGACTAGGTTTTATTTTAGAATGAGAAATCTTTATTGTTGTCATTTTTAAAAATTAGAGTGTTTAGCCTGTTTTCAGTAATTTTTAGTATTACCGCGGTCATTCCTACTTGTACATACACTTCTGTCCTCTTGTGCTACAATCTGGCTATTTCTTTCCCCTGGCTTTCCTTTCCCGTCTCCTTTGTTATATGAACTACATTTTCTTTGCTTCTTTATTTTCCAGTGTTTTGGAAGATGCACGTCCTGTTTTTAATTGTTCATTACACTCTGCTCTAGTAGAGCAAATGAGTAGGCAGTGCCCTTTGGGAAAGAGCCTCATACACTTTCACACACTGCCATCCTCCCCTTCTTTCTGTGTCACCAACTTCTTCGTTAATTTAACCTGGGATGTTGGGTTTGATTTATCAAATTACTAATTTCTAACTTTATTGTTGATTAATTTTTTGAATTTCTTAAAGGAAAATCATGATATTAGAGGCAGAATTTGTTGGTTGTGTGGACTTCCCACTTGTTTGAGCCCAGTCGTTGCCCTTTTATGCACAGCTTCCTTGTTCTTAAATTCTTTCTCACCATCATGTAGGCTTTGATTTTTAAGGAGCTTTTTGGAGATAGAGGTGGAATGCTTTTAAAGCTTTTGCACATCTTGTAATGCTTTTCTTTTGCCTTCACAAGCAAATTGGCTAAGTACTGAAAGTCACAATTTTTTTTTCTTTCTGCAAAACTCTCTGTAGATGATACTCTGTGTTTTTCTAACATTTGATGCAAAGTCCTTGTGTGGCTTGAATTTGTAGAAAACCCATTTTGTTTGCTTTATCCATTTTGGGTACCTATAGTACTTAAAGAATTTTTGCAGTCGTTGTGTAATTTTAAATATTTGTCCTGAGGTGTTTGTATAAGTAGATGATGGGTGGGTGGATGGGTGGATGGATGATAGATGGATCAGTGGGTAGGTGGGTGGGTAAGTGGATGATGGGGAGATGGATGGATGGATGGATAGATAGATATCTTAGATATGAGTTTTATTTCTTTAGGACTAAGCTGGCCTCTGATCTATCCCCATAACTGCCTTTAACTTCATAAATACCTCTTTAATGAAATCTTGGCCTATCACTCTATCCAGTTTGTTTCAGATTTCCTCTTCAGTAACACTGCAGACTGTGCGTTGCCTATGACAATTCTGTCTTCCATGTTGCCTCCTCCCTCATCAGTTCAATCTTGTGGACCCTTCCTTGAGAAGCCCAAGATCAGACTCAAGTATACTCTGATTTTTCTGTGTCACTAGTTCTGCTCTTTCCTGCTACCAGTGTCATTTGCTAATGCATTTTTAGCTTCCTGCAGTACCATCTTACCTCATCCATACCCAGTTTTTTCTTATCCTGTTGTCTTTTCCTGTCTTCCTTAGCCTTTTTTTTTTTTAAGATTTTTTAAAATTTATTTGACAGAGAGAAACACAGCCAGAGAGGGAACACAAGCAGGGGGAGTGAGAGAGGGAGAAGCGGGCTTCCCGTCGAGCAGGCAGCTCGATGTGGGATTCGATCCCGGATATCCGGGGTCCTGACCTGAGCTGAAGGCAGTTGCTTAACCAACTGAGCCACCCAGGTGCCCCTTCCTTGGCCTTTTCACCCAAGATTATACCCACCTCTTGACCTTCTGCTCAAATATCCCCTCCAGGGTTTCTCTTGCCACTTAATTCTCTTGTTATGCCTGCTCTCCTTTTCCTTCACCCCACATTGTGATTCTACATTTGTCTGTCATCTCTTCCACCAGACTAGGGGCTTCGGGCTACATCTGTTTTATTTAGAGCCGTTCCTCAGCACCTAGTGCAATGGCTAGCAAACAATAGGCAGTTAATAATTGTTTTGTTGTATGAGTGTAGGTCCACATCACTCTGGCTTGGAGTCCCTTCAGCATTCCCTTCATCCCTAGCATTGCTTTGTGCCAGAGGTTCTCAGACTTCAGTCTTCAAAGGATCTCCGTTCTTCCATATTCTTGTGCCATTTGTATTATTATTTACTGAACGTTCATCATTTTCTGCATTTGCCATGTAGTTAAGCCTCACCCTCAGCACTGAAATCTGTGAAATGAAGGTGATGTCCTAGTTCCAATTTTCTAAAATACATTAAAATAAACACATAACTGTAACAAATGTAAGCTCCATCCATGAATCGCCCACATGTGATGGATGAGCAGTGCCTGTACTTGGGGAAGCCCTGGCTATAGAGGAGCTTGGCCTGCTGGGTTTCCTCAAGGAGCTCAGGGCTTCTCGATCCGGGCACTGATCCTTCTCATGTTGTCCATTTGAGCCCACATGAGTCATTGGTTTTGCACAGGGACAAGGACCAAAGATACCACAGTCAGCAGGGAAACACCATCCTTTCCTGATGGGGTTTGCAGACTGGGGAGAGAGGCATGAGATACATAACCAGATAAGCAAGATGATGACAGATCCTGTTTAGAGTCTTTCAGGAAATAAACCACGAGGTGTAGAGAGTGATATCTGAGAGAAGTGACAGGTAAACAGAGACTGGAGGAGAAAAGGACTGAGCCATGGGAAGGCCAGAGTAAGCGTCCCAGGGGCGAAGAAGAGCAAAGGCCTGGAGACAGGAAAAGGTACGAGTCAGGATTCAACAGTGTCTGCTAGCTCATAGTGCAAGAGCATCCTGAATGTTTTCCAGATGTGAAATGCAGAGCTGGACCATCTACACCATAGCCTGGACAAGAATCCAGGTTGTCCAGTTTGGGCAGGACTTGGACTCTGCCCGTGTTACTGACTCAATAGTACATGTGGCACTGGGCACAGCAGAAGCCTGGATATGTGAGCAGAGGACTTCCCAGTAGCCCTATCCACAGCTCTCCTTGCTCCCTGCATAATCAGAAAGCCAGCCCCCGCTAACCCTTTGCAACCATGGAGCTTAATGTATTCTGGTACACTTGGGTGTGCGGGAGACAAGATGGAAAGCACTCTTGTCAGGAGCTGATTTCTCCCTGCCTGGGAGCAGAGAATTGCAAAGGGGCTTGCAGGGGGTGGGTTCATGCCAACAGCTGCAGTTGGGTCACCTCCCACTAGGGGGCACTGTGATGCTGCAGGAAATGGGGCGGGCTTGCAGCTCCTCCCTGCAAAATTTGGTAGCCCCAGGGACTATGGAGTGTGAGATTGGAAAGCTTGGTGTTAAAAAATAAGATAAACTCACTGACTCAGCTGATCATTGGCTGGCTAGTTTGCAGATGTCAGGGGAGCATTCAGAACTGGGAGGGCCTGACAGGTCCTTTGAATGGATCTGGGCACAGCGGGAGGGTGGCACCTCCATGGACACTGCAAGCAGGGAACACTGGGAGGTGGAGATGGGGACACTGGCTTTAGAAGGGACACTGGCCAGCCTCAGCCTGGGGTTGGTCATTGTGGAGAAGCTTGTGTGCCTGGCAGCAGGGCAGTGAGGACGTTCCATCCGAGCAGCTTCCGTAGTTCTCTCTGGAGTGTGATGTGAGCTCAGCAGCAGACTGGCAGCAAAGGGCAGGTTTTGATCATTGGCAGAGGGTGGAAGAGGTCTGAACTGGTCGTTGTGCAGTGCAGGAGAGTGGCTCCGAACGCGGAGGAGTTGCCTGCTGTGCCAGGGGCCCCCTTGTGTTGGCAGATGGGCAGTTGTAGGGGAGCCAATCTGCTGGCTTTGCTTGCCCTTCAGGGGTGCTCTGGCCTCTCCCCATCCGCCCTCCCTGTCTCTCCTTTCAGGGAGATGGGCTTTGAGAGACTATAAGTGGGTGAAGAACCCCTAAGCCACCACTTGGTATCATTACTGGTAGCCTTCATCCTACTTGGTGGCCCCCAGGTGCTGTGTTGCCTCCTGGAGGCTGCTGTCCCTAGGGATGGTCACTCGAAAGCCAGCTGGCTCTGAATGGATACTAGAAGCCAGTGCCTCGCTCGAGAAAAGTGCTGAGCAAGGACAAGGAAGCCGTTCCTGCTCCTCACTGGGGCCAGCATCAGGAGAGACTGGGTGGGAGGTTACCAGTTGGATTTGCTTATGGATTAGATGTGGGGGTTGCTGGGGCAACTGGTGGATAGTGGAGTCGTTAACCGAGGCACGTGGAGGGGAAATCATTTAAATGTGTATGGAGAATAAGACCAAAAGATGTTCCCAAAGCCAAGAAAAAACACATTTCTCACGAAGTAGGGAGTGGGCGCCTCTGCTGCCATGGGGAAGTGTGACAGGACCAGGACGGAACTGAGATTGCTGTTCGGGGGTGTCCTCAGCGCCACTTCACGGGGTGGTGGGGTGGGTGGCAAATGGGACAATGCATGTGAGGAGAGCAAGTGGAGCCACTGAGCTTTATTTCAAGAACTTGGAGAAAAGGAGATATATAGGACTGTGGCAGGAGAGAGTGAAGGGACAGATGATTAGCTTTTTAAAAATCTGAAAGACCTGAACTCTGTAACAGGGTGACTACAGTTAATCATGTGGTATATTTGAAAGTTGCTAAGAGACTAGATCTTACATGTTTTCATCAGGAGAAAAAAATGTCACTGTGTAGTGATGGAGGTTAAGTAGACGTGATCATTTTGCGATATATACATATAGCGAATCACATTGCACACTTGAGACTAATATGTCAGTTACATCTCAATACAACTAAATAAAAAGAAGAAATAGCTAATTCCACTGAATGCAGTGAGCATTTGCTGAGTGTGCTGTGAGTGTACGAATATCAACTTGCTACTCTGTCGGTGGTCCATGCACCGCAGAGCTGGTCAGAAATGCAGAGTCTTGGGCCCCCTCCCAGACCTCCCCAGGCAGGATGTACATTCCAGTAAGACCCCCACCCCCGGGAGGTTCAGACGTGCATTAAAGTGTAAAAGCACTGACTTAAGGGGCCCACTCCCGGGGAAAAGGGAGGGTAGGCTTCAGGTGGGGAAGGAGCTTAGCCCAGACTGAGAAAGAAGGAATCCGGAGTTAGCTCACAGAAGCGCCCTGACAGTGTCCCCATGGTCGGGCCACACTAGCCACAGATGGTGCCTGAGAGATTGAGGTCCAGTTGCCTGGAAACTTGCCGAGCTGTAGATGCAGCAGCAAAAACCATTCATCTAACACCCACGGTCACCCTCCCTCCTTTCTGAGCCAAGCTTTTTGAGAGGGGAGCTGAACATTCTGGGCCTCCCAATGCCTTGCTTCCCACCCACACCTCGGATCCTCCAAACACGCTTCCTCCCCCTCACTCCATGAAACTGCTTCCAGACAGGCCATCTTCTTCCAAAACTGTTCTCAATGGAGACTTTTTAACATCACTTATTATATTAGCTTTTTTAACTACAAAGAATACATAGTGGATTTTTCTTTCCCATAACTGAGTGCAGGAAGGGAAAGGTAGAAATCCAGTCTCATTCTACCCTTCTGGGACCTCCAGAGTTCCCTGCATTCAGTCAGTGGGCAGAAGGAACAGTGAGGAGAATGCCCCCACTATGTGAGCAGGAAGTTAACACTGTGCCTCTACTCCCTGTCTTGTAGCGAGCACCAGGCACAGGATCCCATGTGGATGCGGTGGGTGCTGGGAAGTGTGGCTGTTGGCTGGGCAACTGCCCTCTAGAAACAGCTCTACTCTGGAGGGAGGAGCACAAGTCTGGTCGGCCTCCCCCTCTCTGCCCCAGATGCCGCAACAGACACCCAAGCACCCAGGTCTTTACCCGCCTGGACAAATAAATTCCCAGAAGTGGAATTGCTGTATTAAAGGGTACGCTTTCCATTTGGGGAGATAATTTCTCATTGCTGTCCTGCTACACCCCATTGACACCCCTACTGATCACTGGAGAGTGCTTTAGTTCAGCACACCATGGCCAGCAATAACTGTTAGCATTTTTGAAAAATATATTTTTCCAATGTTAAAGGTGGATATTATCTCATCATGGTTTTGATTTGCATTTCTTTAACTTTGCGAGAGATGGAGTATCTTTTTCATGTATTTATTTTAATCCAAGTTCTGTTACTATTCACTCTTCTCATGGCCTGTGTGCCTTCCTTCTACCAGCTGGTTCTCTTTTTCTTACTGACTTGCAGGAACTCTGAAACAAGTCATCTCTTTGTTTCCCAGGCTCACAAGCCATACATGTGTTTCCAAGGGGTCATTTTCCCTCTATTCTATTTCTGGTGTTCTTCTTTCCCTCCATTCTGGAGACTTCCATTTTTCACAGAGTCTTAACTACTCAGTTTCTTCCTTCATGATTTTTGTCTCATGCTTAGAAAGGCTGTCCTCGTGCCAAGATTAATTTTACATTCTCACGTTTTCTTCTAGTGCTAGAGTCACACTTGAATCCAGATTCTGCAACTTGTGGTTGCTTTGGCAGACGTGCGTTCTCAGTGCCCCAATTTCCTCTGCCCGCAAGCAGGACTTAGTGAGGGTGGTGGCCTCCGGGAGCTAATGTGGAGACCGAGGGTGGTGGTTCTCCCACAGAGCAGGCCCCCACCGCGTGCAACAGGTGCTAGCCTATGCCCAAGGCATCAGGGACCACATCTCTGTTGGCTCTGGCTGCTGTCACAACAGTACCTCACACAAGGAGGGGAAGAGGGGAGGCTTCAACAACAGGCATTTACTTCTCTTAGTTCTGGAGGCTGGAAGTGCAACATCGGATTGCTGGCCGATTTGGTTCCCGATGAGAGCTCTCTTCCTGGTTTGCAGATGGCCACCTTCTTGTCAGATCTTCCCATGGTGGAGGGGTGGGGGGAGATAGTCTCACTTGCTTCTCTCCTTAGAAAGCACTAAGCCCATCTGTGAGGACTTGATTCTCATGACCTCATTACCTCCCGTAGCCCCTGCCTCCAAAGATGATCACATGGGGGGGGGGGCAGGTAGGGCTTCAAAGCATGAATTTGAAGGAGGATATAAACATTCAGCCCTTAGCAGGTCATCATGTGTATGGCTGATGCATGCTGTCTGTTGCTTTCTTTAAAAAAAAATCTAGAATGTAATGATTTTATATATATATATATATATATATATATATATATATATATATATATATAAATACACACACACACACACACACACACACATCATGAAATGATTAACCCAGTGTCAAGTTAATTACATATCTGTCACCTCATATAGTCACTGTGTGTGCACACGCACGTGTGCTGAGACTTGAGATCTATTCTCTCAGGAGATTTCAAGTATATAATGGGCTATTGTTAACTAGAGTTACCATGCTGTAATTAGATCCCTGGGACTTACTCATCTTCAAACTGGAAGTTTGTACCCTTTCACTAACATCTCGCCCTTACCCCTCCCTCCCGCACCTGGCAACCACCATTCTGCTCTCTGGTTTTGTAAGTTTGACATTTAAGTGAAATCATATAGTATCTGTCCTCCTTTCTGTGTCTGGCTTATTTCTTAGCCGTAGACGTTAGAAGGAAGCCCTGCCCCTTAGAACGGCGTAGGGTGAATCTGGGGCACATTGCGCTCAGTGAAGTAAGCCGAGTGCCATTTCTGTGGTTCCGGACCCCACGATCACAACCAGCTCCTGGAGTAGTCCGCTGCCCCCAAACATCTCTGTATGGGTAGATCACACAAGGAGGGTCCCCCTCTGGCTCTGTCTGTCACACGGTAGGACCCCAGGACCAACTCCATAATGCATGCGGGATGAGAGAGAGAGTAGGCTGTACCGGGTAAACTTAAACACCAGGGGCTCTCAGGAGAAGAGGCAGGCATGGGGTTAACTGATTTCTGACCTTGCCCCGGGGGACATGTCAGGGCCTGGGCAAACTGGGTTTATGCTCCAGGGCAGGGACTCTGCCCCCACACCTCCAGAGGCTTCCCTTCTTCGGGGTGGGGTGACACCGGCCCTGCCCTCTGGGGGATCATCACACTCCTGGGGCGCCAGGCAGGCCGGGCACAGGAGTTATCTGGGAAAGCCAGCTGCCCAGCTCCTTGACGACCTATGGGGGAGAACTGGGTTCAGGCCTAGCTCCTCTGGCCAGAGGGAAGAAGCCCCCAGCCCTTGTAGGAAGCCAGGTTCAGGTACTGGCCCTCACACTGGGAAATGAGGACCACCCCCCGTTTCCACAAGACTGTTAACTCCTGAGGACAGAGGCTACACCTGGCCTACCTCTGTATCCCTGACATACAGTAGGTGCTTCATGAATATTTGTTTAATAAATGACTAGGTAAGTGCCTAGCAGGCATAGGCCGAGCATTGTTGGAGAGATGTGATGGGTGCGATTCCCCGTCTTCCAGGACCTTATACTCTACACAAAAATGTGTAAAATGGGGGCCCTGTCTGCAGTGGGCACCGTGGAATCACAAGGGTAGCAAACGCTACATCTTCTGGGAAGGGGAGCAAGGAGGGCTCCCTGGTGGAGGTGATGATGAGCTAAGAGCTGAAGTTTGGCCTGAGAAGCTACCGAGGGCTTCACCATATGTGAAAGGTCTTGTGGGGAGAACCCATGGTCCAGGGTAGCCATGAGCCAGATTAAGAGCCACACGAATCCCTTTAAGTCCTTTATCCTATGTGCAACAAGGAATTGTTGATGGAGTTCAAGCTTCAGCTGCACGTTTTGCTCCTGGGGGTCCCATGAGTGTAAGGAACTGGGCTGTGGGCCTGGAAGGAAGGGCTCCTCATGTCTCCTCTCAACCAGATGAGGATAAATGGCCCCAGGGGCTGGGCCTATGCTTGGCTTAGCGTGCAGAGGGGTGAGCAGCTTTCGTGGTAAGAACCAGTTTCTTGCAATAAAGCCTTTCCTTCCTCTTGATTATCCCTCTAGAGACCACAGTGATGTTCAAGGAGCCTAGTTGCCCAGTTAGGAGCTAATAAATCACCAAAGTCCCCCAGGCAGCTGGGCCTTCCAGAACACATACATGGAGCGTGTAGATTTTGTAGAAAATGCAACCTTTCAGAGAGTCTTACCGGTCATAATCAGGCCCAGCTCAGACAGGCTCCCTGTGCTGACAGGCAGAGGATGTCCCTGGTGCAGACAGCGGAGACCCGGGAGCGGCCTCTGCCCCACCGTGGTGTAGCTAAAACAACATCCTTCCCGGAGAGCTTCAGGCTGCCAAGAGAGTATGTAGATTTTTTTTTCTTTTATTGGTAGGGTCCTCAACAAGAAGATAAGAGTACAGACTTATGGGGCATGGAAGAGACACATGTTTCCAGTGACATGAATCACTTCTTCCTCACTCTTCCCAGATGAAAGCCCTGGCGTCATTTTTCCCTTTGACAAACATTTCCTGCTCCCCTACTAAGTGCCAGTCTCCTCCTTGGTGCTGAGGATAGTGAGCAAGACAGACACCAACCCTGTTCTCTTGGACCTTACAGTCTGAGGCTGGAGGTGGGGACGGGCAGAGACAGGAACATACAAATGAATGTATATTAGAAGAGAGGATGAGCACGTTATTGCTGAGAGGACATGAGGGCTCTGCCCAAGCTTTTCTGATGGTAAGAATCATGGGGGAGCTTGTTAAAAATGTAGATTCCTGCACTCCAAACCCGCTGAATCAGTATCCGGGGGAGGGGCCTGGATTATTTTCTTCTGAGGTGCACCCCAGCTGATGCTCCTGAACAACTATAGTAAAGGCTGAGTGGCTGGGGGAACACGAAGACTGCAACCCTGGAGGTTGGCCCAGGGATCAACAGAGGAGCTTTAAAATTGCAGGAGTCCGGGCCCCACTTTCAGCTTTTCTGATTTAAATAGTCTGGTGTGGGGCCCAGCCATTTGACTATCTCCAGAAGCTCTGTGGGCTGCTCCCAAGGGCAGCCCGACTCCCCCGCCCCGCCCCCAGTCACACTGCAGAGTGGCTGCAGCCCGACTCTCCCTCAGCGCCACGGGAGCCGCCGGTGAAGGAGTGTATGGTCGGCAAAACAGGAAGGGCAAAGGTGTGTTCCTCCTTACATCTCATTTTACCTCCTTATATATGGAGGTTTGGTTGAAGCCGACCTTGGACCTCCCTCTGTCTGAGCCTGAGTACCTGTGGCTGTGGTAAAAATCTTAAAAGTGGCGCCATGCCTTCCCCTCCCCAGGACTGTGCTGAAAGCTTCCTCTGCCAAAGGCCAAGATGCCAAGAAAAGGCTGGGCTTCCTGACTGAACACTGGTAACTTCGGAGGACTCAACATGACCTGTCAGTAGGTACTTGCCTTTGACAATGGATCTTTGGCACATGTTTTGAGCACCAGTGGTGTACTGGGTGTTGTGCTAGGAAGGCACAAGTGTGTTGCTGTGAAGCGCGCCTGCCTGCTGAGCTCGGCGAGGGCGGGATGGGGCTGCTGGCAGTGGGTGCACCAGCATGCCCTGAAATCATAAGAAGGGGCTCGCAGATGGTGTGACTTCTGGTTTGGACTTGGAAAGAGGAGTCAACGTTCTCCAGAGTGAGAGAGACAAGAAAGATGATCCAGAGTCTTAACAAAAGCAAAGAACTCAGCAAGTAGCAGAACACATGACAGAGCAGGATGTGTTTGGGGAGAGGGTTTTGTATTCAGCATGACAGGAGCATCGGGGTGCCAGGAAGTGGCAGGAGATTCATTCTGGAAAGGTAAGGCAGTGGCCTTGAGTACAACTCAAGGAATGTGGGCTTTATTCAAAAGAACAGTTGATGGTCCACAAGCTTGGATGTGCTTTAGAAAGATTCCCCTGCAGAACGGGCAGAGGAAGGAGAGTGGAAGATGGAGGTCAGGGAGAAATAGGTGATGTGCTGGAGGCTGTGCAAGCGCACGGGGAGGGGAGGGGGCTCCTTGGGAACTTACCGGAGTGGAAGACCTTAGATGTGAGGAGGAGTCAGGAACAACCCTGAGGGTTTTCTGCTTTGTGAGTGGATTCATGGTGATATCATCTGCAAGGACAAGCAAAAGAGAGACTAGGTCTGGGGAGGCAACGGCGGCTTCGGCTATCCAGGTGTGGCGTGCAGTCCCCAGCTGCGTGGCCGCTCCAGTCCAGAGAGCGGCGAGTTAGATCTGCCGATACAGACCTGAGTCCACGGCTTTCTGGTGGTGGTTAAAGGCTGGGGGAAGAGTGGGGTCATCCAGGAGATCATGTGGAATAGGGGGAAGTGGGACATAAACCACTGGGAAGATCCAAAATGGCTCCCTGCCCTGCCTTCACGGACTTTGTGATCCAGAGCGGTCAGCAGGACTTCAATACAGAGGAAGCCAGGCTATGAAAAGATAAGATTTGGATTCTCAGGGTGTAAGCGGGAAGCAAGGCTCACTGACTTAAACTAGTAGTACTTTATTGGAAGGACATGTAGGGACTGACAAAGCAAAGTGGAAGAATCAGGTCTCAGGACAAGAACAAGGACACCTGGGTGGCTCGGCCAATGGGTGAACATCAGACTCTTGGTTTCTGCTCAGGTCATGATCTCAGAGTTGTGAGATCAAGCCCCATGTTGGGCTCCATGCTCAGTGTGGAATCTGCTTAAGATTCTCTCTCCCCCTCTTACTCTGCCCCTCCCACCACTCACACTCTCTCTCTCTCTCTCAAATAAATAAATCTTGGATGAGAATTCAGACAGCCAGAGGGATTTGGTAGGAGAGGCTGGTAAGGAGGCTTCTCCAGGCCCCTGTGCCTGGTTGGAGGATTCAGTCCCACAGTTTCCGGGCTTTATGACACAATCGGCACTGGCTGTCTTAACTTCAGTCGCGCACCCACCCCCTTGGCCCCGCCAAGATTTTATCCAAAGCGGGAGGGGGAGTTCTTCAAAGAGAAATCTGGGGGCTCTTGCCAGATGTAGGGAAAACTGCCACTGAGCAGGTTACGCTAACAGATGGGAGGTGAGTGAGTCCAGACTGGGGGTGTCAGACAGTTCTTCCAGTAATTTTCACAGAGCGCCATCGTAAAGAAAGGAGGCCAGAACTGAGAGAGAAAAGTTCAGCTATTAGCAGCTGGAAGCAGGTAAGCAGAATTTAAACAGTGGCATGAAGAGGGAGAGTGAGCCTCAAGGAAGCATCTGGTGCCCCCAGCACCTGCCTGTGCCCAGAGCAACGAGGGATGTGTGGACTCTCCTTGCGCATGGTCGCCGAGGCCTCCAGTGGTCTATCCTGATGACCTAAGGAGAAGCAGGTATGGAAGGGATGGAGAAAATGCGCCGGGCACAGGAGCCGTGTGACTTACGGCATGATGACACTTGAGGTCATTTGCGGTCTGGTGTGAGTGTCTCCTTCGTATCTGTGACTTGGTTTTGCAGCTGAGATGCCAGTTAGGAATGGGAAGGGCGGGACTTGCCTTTGGTGCACAGGTGGGGGCATGATGGGGTACTCCAGACATCCCTGGAATTGGCCAGAATTTTCCCACATGGGTAACAGATGTTCATTGGTGCTCCTGGCAAATAAGCTTGGGAAGGCTGTACCTACAGATTTCTCTCTTGGGTATTCATTACTGTGTTAAAGGGTATTGCAAAGAAATCTATTGAGTAGCTTGTCCAGTCAACCTTTTGTTGAAGAGGGAGAAAGCCTTTATATCAGTAACCCCCACAGAAAGTCCTTAACTTTCAGGGCACCATCACATCCATATAATATCATCTGCTCTTGTCCTAAAGGCCAAGGCCTAATTACAGGGTGTGCCAGGGTCACATTTCTAAGGAAATCCAGCCAAGGAATTCTTTTTTGTGCACTTGCGATTGCTAATAATGATACCCTATTTTTTAAAAAATAATCGGCCTACTCAGTATTAATAAATATTAAAATTCCAACTCACAAGGGTCCATCCTCGACCTTGAGCCTGGAAGCAAGATAGCAGTTGTGTCCATCTGTCAGGTACACAGTGGATTTGCAGGTTCCAGGGGAGGCACCAGGGGAAGGGATCTGAGAGCACAGGTTGACAGATAGGTGAGCCCACCTCGTCATCCGAGACCAGTGGGAGGGACACAGGATGGGTGCAGAAAGTAGTCTGAAGGAGGAGGAGGGGAAGGTGGAAGGAGCTGATGTGTGTGGAGGGGAGGAACAGGAGTAGAGTTGGGGGCTCCTGGTGAGAATGTGGAGCACTTATGAGGAAGAACCATAAGGGGTTCTGGAAAGACAAATATAAACATTTGCTGAGCAGTGTTTGAGAGTTGCACTGAAACAAGAATTAAGTATATCCTGGACCCAGCTGTCAGGGTCAGTAGTGCTCTCTCCTGCTCAGTCCAGGGAGAGGAGAGAAGACGGAAGGTTGGAAGCATATTGCTAGAGATGGGGAGAACACCTCGTACAAGGACATGGATGAGGAGGAGGATGCTCATGACCATGACACTACTGTGGTGGGTGTCGTGGGTCCAGAACAGGCACAGGGGAACGTGATATCAAGGGATCCACAGATGAATTTGAAGATCAGGTATAAGGAGTTTGAGACTGTGTTAAATCGAGGTGAAAAGAAAGAAGGTTATAGTCTGTGTTCGTTTCTGGGGGCTGCCTTAAAAATGACCACAAACTGGGGGGCTCAAACCACTAGCCTCTGGTGGGGGCCAGTAGTCCTTGGCATTTCTCACTTGTACATCAATCACCCCACACTCTGCCTTCATCTTCACATTGCTTCCTTCTCTGTCTCTTCTCCCCTGCTTATCCCTTTGTAAGGCTACTTACTGCTCGTTGGATTAGGGCCCACCTGGATTCACCTCCAGATCCTCGTTTCCAAGTAAGGTCACATTCATAGGTTCTGAGTGGGGTCACCATTCAACCTTCTCCACAGTCCTAAAGTGGAATTTCAGAGGAAACCATTTCAGAATTTGGGATTTCAGGGCATTTCCAATGACAAGACCCAACTTATTACAATGAGGAAGAACTGCTAGAAGGAAAGAGAAAGTGGAGATTTTGGTTAAAGAGGTTTTGTGAAGCTGGTTTATGGGCTGGAATGGATGATGGGAACTGGTAAGAAAAGACGATTTAGGAGAAGGTGAAGAGGAATGCTTTGGGGGTAGGTGAGTCACAGTGGGGAAACGATGATTGAGTGGAGGTTCTCAACTCTGCCTCCACATTGGAACCATCGGAGGAGCTTTTTATTTATTTATTTGTTTGTTTGTTTGTTTTTTAAAGATTTTATTTATTTGACAGAGAGAAACACAGCCAGAGAGGGAATATAAGCAGGGGGAGTGAGAGAGAGAGAAGCAGGCCTCCTGCCAAGCAGGGAGCCCGATGTGGAATTCGATCCCTGGTCTCCAGGATCATGACCTGAGCCGAAGGCAGTGGCTTAACCAACTGAGCCACCCAGGAGGAGCTTTTTAAACAAGTACCTACCCCATATATTTCTAATCAGTGGTCTAGGACCCTGGACATCTGCATGTTTAAAAATTCCTTGGGTGGTCTAAAGTGCAAAACATGACCTTCAGAGAGAAGTAGCAAGTGGGAACTAAGGAATATTTCCCTCCATCAAGACCTGAAGAAGGCACGTTGAGGGAGGAGACTTCAGAGCTTCCCACCATTGTCCTTTAAAGTCTCAAACAGAACCAGGAAATTAAAAAGTAAGGAAAAGGTTGCACTACTTGGCTTCTGGCTGAAGTCCTGACTTCGTGCTATTTCAGGCGTACATCAAGGGTCTATTTCAGATGTGTTCCAGCAGAAAGACATCAGAACTCATTTCTAAAATACTTGTTATTCCTACAAAACAAACCTTCCCCCCCCAAAAAAAAAAAGATTTTTCTTAATATGTTTGGAGAAATATCTTTTGCCAAAAGAATGTTCTGTATTTTTTGAATATGTAATGAACTACTTAAAAATTTTAAGCAGCATAAAAGGTTATACAATAAAAGTAATTCTCATTTATCCCTGACCTTGTCACTCGGCCCCCACCTCCAGACCCCTCCCCAGAAGCAGCCATTTTTCTCTGTTGTGTCCTTCCTGAGGTGAACTGCTGTATTTTGCCTGTATCTTGGAAATCATTCACTTTTTGTATGCAACAGATATGGCCTGTTTCTGTTAATTGGCTAGTCCACCATTTATTTAAGCCATACTGGTGAACACTTGGGTTGTTTCCTCCCTTAAAGCAAACCTGTTAGCTGGGTGGCTAAGTCGTTAGGCATCTGCCTTCGGCTCAGATCATGATCTCGAAGGCCCGGGATCAAGTCCCATATCGGGCTCCCTGCTTCTCCCTCTCTCACTCCCCCTGCTTGTGTTCCCTCTCTTGCTGTGTTTCTCTCTGTCAAATAAATAAATAAAATATTAGAAAAAAAAAACCTGTTAAAGATTCTTGTAAACAACTAGCAGGAGTAGAAGTGGGTTTCCCCCTGGAGATATGACGCAGTGGAAGGATTACAGCCTGTGACACAGCAGTATGAGTGTCATCACACTTGCTGAAAGACTCATTCTTAAAATGGGCTCTTCTCCCTGTGAATGCAGGTGGAACTCAGACGTTATGGAGGAGGGGATTGGGAAATGACCTCCCTGCTCCCCTTCCCCAGGGGGATCCTCTATGACGATGTGCTGCTTCTGCCCCACAGGAGCCTGATGCCACGGACCCTCGAGAGCCAGATCACACTGGAGAAGACGCCCAGCTATTTTGTCACGCAGGAGGCCCCTCGGCGCATCTTCAACATGTCCCGGGACACCAAGCTGATCGTGGTCGTGCGGAACCCCGTGACCCGCGCCATCTCAGATTACACGCAGACGCTCTCTAAGAAGCCAGACATCCCCACCTTCGAGGGCCTGTCCTTCCGCAACCGCACGCTGGGCCAGGTGGATGTGTCGTGGAACGCCATCCGCATCGGCATGTATGCGCTGCACCTGGAGAGCTGGCTGCAGTACTTCCCGTTGGCTCAGATCCACTTCGTCAGCGGCGAGCGGCTCATCACCGACCCGGCGGGCGAGATGGGCCGGGTCCAGGACTTTCTGGGCATCAAGAGGTTCATCACGGACAAGCACTTCTACTTCAACAAAACCAAAGGATTCCCTTGCTTAAGAAAAACAGAATCGAGCCTCCTGCCTCGGTGCCTGGGCAAATCGAAAGGCAGAACTCATGTACAAATTGATCCAGAAGTGATAGACCAGCTCCGGGAATTTTATAGACCTTATAATATTAAATTTTATGAAACGGTTGGACAGGACTTCAGGTGGGAGTGAGCCACCAAGAGATGCAAAGGCTCTTCTGCTTGTCTCTTCCATGAGGTTGGCCCCTAGAGCCTATGATCCTCTTCCCCCAGCAAACCCAACCCAGGCTCCAATCCCCTTTCCCACCTTGAGTTCCATCGTCCTGGAACTGGGAAGCCCAGCTAAAGCCACAAGACCAGGGGGGTCCCTGCCACTAGCTGTCCCCAGTCTGTCTAGGCAGAATTGACCTGCTTCTGGCTTGTCCAGTCAGTTCTGAATCATTTCCCTTCAGCCCATCAGAGGCCTTGGGAAATTGCTTTACAAAGAGCAGATCTTCTGATTATGCTAGATAATATAAGTGGTGATGGTTCTGTTGCTGTGGACACAGCAGTCTGTCCCTGTCACTGTCTGCCCCAGAGTGGACTTGCTAATTCCTAGTGGCATGCACCTCCCCTCTGAGCTTCACTCTCCCTAGCTGCCCCGGGTGGTAGGACAGGAGACCGTCCTTTTCCTCCTGACTGTAGCAGCTCATCGAGACATTGCAGAGCCTGAAACGCCCCCAGCCATTCCTAGCAGAAAGACCCGTCGATGTTGAAATAAACCAGAGATTTCAAAGCCTGTGGTCTCAACTCTGCTTGACAGGTAATGGTCTTTGAAAACCACTTTGTGACCCTCCCTGCTCCCTATGGACAAAAGCACATTAATTCTGCTGTTACGGGTACCTTCCTCACACGAGCTTTCATGTTCAGCATGCGAAGGAATCATGCTTGTCCATGTGAAATAAATATGGCTCTCTCGTGTCCTTAATGCTGGGCTCTTCTCTGTAAGTCAGGCCTGGAGTAAGGCTCAGCCATCCGGCTCCTCCTGTGCAAGATTAGGGGCAGGGGGGGTAGGGTTAGTGCTGAGGGTGGTCCCTGGGGCTGCCGGGTGGGCATGGTCTGGGGGGAGCACAAGGGGTGGGCGTGGTCCGGGAGGGCAGTGAGGGATGCAAAAACCACCAGGGCAAGGAGCAAGGGTCTGAGGATGGTGAAAAGAAGTTCTTATTGGCAGAGGCTGCTGCAGAAACATCATGTGGAGATCTGTGGGGCACTCTGAAACATAAGTCTGTGACAGCTGTCTGCTTAACCTTTGTACCTGGAGCGCCAAACTATAAGCCCAGGAACTGGTAAGACATCAGTTGTTTCTGCTTAGCCAGCATGATGCTTTGAAATAATCTCCAACAGTAAAAACTTAGGAGTGTTCATATAAAAACACAGATTGCCTTTTTTTTTTTTTTTTTTTTATGGAAACTTGGGACACTGAGCCTGCTTTCTAGCATGGTAACAACCAGTTGCCGCCTTTGGATGGAGCCTGCGCTCCCGGGTCTGGACCACCTCACTGACTGACATCATCTGTCTGGCCCCTGTTGGCATGTGAGTTCACAACTCTGCTTTAGGCGTGTGTACTTGGACCTCAGAATAAAGCCCAGATCCTCCAGCATGATGACCAAGACAACCTCAACTCCAGCTTTTGGGATCCTTCTTTCCCTCATCCTCTGTTCCAACCTCACAGAACACCATGCCTCTTCTTGACTCTTTTAAGTCCTCCAGCTTTTGCCTGGAATGCCTCACCTCCTTACCTTCTATCCCCACCCCATGCCTCTAGCTAATGGAAGCTTCCATAAGATTCCACTCAAGCATCACTTGCTTGATATGTGTGAAGCCTTCCCAAGCTGAGTTATCTCCTCACTTTCCTGCATTCACTTAGTAGTTTGCACACATCTCAGTTACAGCTTTTATCACGCTAGATGAGCATTATTTGTATAAATGTCTGTCTCACAGTAGACAAAGTCTCCTCAAGAGTCAAGACCCTGTCTTGCTAACATACAGGAGCCACACAGAAAATGTTTGATGGATGAATGTGTGAATGGGTGGAGAGGTGTTGGAGGCCTGGGGGCATGGACAGAAATGTTCCAAAGAACTACACTTCTGGTCAGGATTCCCGGGTAGCTCCATAGTACTTACCAGTAAGCAAGAAGGATTGCTGAACCTCCAGGGGCCACTTGGTTTTTGCTCAGTTAGGTGCAGTGCAAGGTTCCTGAAAATGACAGTCTGACTTAGAAGGCTTGAGGACACAAAAGCCTAAGACATTAATTCTGTGTCTTGGCCCATCTTCCTGTCCCAGGCATCTTACAGGAGATCAGCAGAGACCATGGAGCCAGTCCTGGGAGTCTGACCCCTCTGTGTTTCCCCTGTGGGCATAGAGAAGTGCCCTGAGGCCAGTGGGAGCTGTCACTACTGCAAAGCTGAGGTGACCAGAAGAAGGATCGGTTGTATGTGGACATTACTGAATTGGCCTTATGCAACCCCCCTCCAAAAACGGTTTCCTGTGATCCTGGGCTATGAGGCAGCCAGAGCTGTATCCAAAAACAGACAGACTCACACTGGGGACACAAAGAAAACACCAAAGAAGGAGTAATTTGCTTGTTTATCCTGACTGGGGAAGTCCAGTCAAAAGTGACAAGAGTTCAGAATTTTGTGGGTCCCAGGGCAGCTTTATTCCTCTCCATTCTAAGCAATCCAAGGCCCCCAGACTAAGTGAGCTCTAAGTACTAATGAATAGGTCAGAGTGTTGTAATTAGCATATCAATCATTGTATACAAATGAAAGAAGCTAAAGTACCTCAAAAATCCCAGTTTAAATGAATGAAATCTGGTGTGCATGAATCTCCTCAGCAAACTCTGATTTTTAATCCAGTGCAAATGTACCCTTTCGCCCAGGGCGCTCCAGGCAAACTTATGCAAGTTCCAAATTAGTACAGTTTAAACAGAAGTTTGACCGTTTGATCTGAGACCAAGAAGCCTCTGCTGGGGGCGGAGGGGGGGGGGTGGTGTTTTTAACAGTCCAGGGTATATGCCTGGCTCCTTCCATTCTAGCTGTCACAATTCACCCCAAATCTGCATCCCCATTCGCAGAAAGGGAGTCTAGATCCATGAAGACCCTCCCAAAAGAACAGAGCCTACTGACACAGAGCTTGTGGTGGCAAAGGGTCTTGTGTCAGGAAGGCTTCAGGTCTGCCCTGATTGGACGCTGCTGGCCAGGGGAAGCTGGAGGTAGGTGAGCTAGAAAGTGGAGCCTCCTATGTAGTTGGTTTGCAGAGCTATGTAATTTTTTCTGGTTGGTCCTGAGGTGGAAGCAGGGACATCAAAATAGGAGTCCTGGCAGTCACTGAACAGGTCCTGATCATCCTGCTGCAGAAACTGTGGGTCGGAGTCCTGTTGTCCATTTGAACATTCAGTGTCTTGGGAGGAAAAGGTGCAGGCAGAACAAGCCGCCTCCACTTGAGGCTGCAACATCCTTCCTACTCACAGCTTCCTCACGTAGCATGAGTGGGGGCCCCGGGGGGGCAAGGATGGTAGCACTACTTTCTCCTTCACATCCCTTTGGGGAGAACTCAGTCCTTCTGGTTGCCTTTCTTTGGTTCCAGCCATTTGCTATCTATTACTTGGACCTTACGCTGAACCCCAACACTAGTTCATTCATTCCTCTCTAAGGGCTGCTCTTCAAGATATGCCTGGCTCCTTCCCATCATTGCATTCTCAACTCAAACACCTACCCAGAATTGCTTTCCTTCTCTTCTGTCACTGTCAATCTTTCATTCTGTTTCCCTTGCATTATGGCCCTAACCACTGGCTGACGTTATAAATTTGTTCCTTGTTTGACATTATCTCACCCCTGGGTCTGCCAGCTCCACAGAAGTGCAGTCCATATCCATCTTCTTTGGCAGAGTGCCCAACATACAGTAGGTACTTAATAATTGAGTAAATGAACTACAGGGGCTCTGTCCCTAAACACCAGCCTTTTGGACTATTGCTTGACCCCAAGTATGGATGCTGCCCATAAGTGCTATCTTCTGCCTGGGATCTCTTCATCTCTTGGGATCTTTATTGCCATTATTAGCTTACAGCATCCTTGTACAATTTAGAAAAAGTTTCTCACCTTGGGAGATAAATGAGAAAAGGGTGCGCCTTTGGGATGCACACAGCCTTTCAGGTGCACAGTATGTACAGTGAATGGAGTGCGGACTGGCTCTCAGTCCCTGCTCTCCCCGACCCCGGCTGCCATCTTTGTGTAGGGCACAGATGGCACAACCGTGCCTGACAGCCCTAACCGCCATTCCTCCTGTTCGTTCGGATTCCCGGGCTCGGAATGCTCCTGGAATTAGCACTGAGACATCCCAGATGCTTTTGATTCTGCTGGCTACTGGCCTGTCTTTGAGGAGCTCCTCTATTCCTGCTGGTGTCATGGTGCTTCGTGATTGCCCACCCATCATGTGATCTCTCTGGCATGTGTGCAAATGTGTCTGTGGTGGCCCGTTCGTGTGTGTATCTTTCTCTTTCCTGGATCCTCCCTCACACTTATTAACACTCAAAACTATTCAAATATTTACTGAGTGTTTGCAAGAGGGACAGCCAACATTCACTGAGTGCTTTTGGTGTGGCAGCTGTTAAGCTTTTCTTATCTCCACCCTTCGAAGCAAGAACTACTTCAAAGTGTAGTAAGTGCGCGATGTCAAGTATGGTGGTTAAGAGCACAGGCTGCCCAGGGCGCCTAGCTAGCTAAGTCAGAAGAGTGTGCAACTCTTGATCTTCAGTCATGGGTTCAAGCCCCACATTGGGTGTAGAGATTATATTTTAAAAATAAACTTAAAACAAACAAACAAACAAAAAAAAAAAACAAGAGCCTGTGTTGTAACAGTAGCTCACTACTCTATTACTCTGGGACCTCAGGCAAGCTATTTTATGCTTCTTATGCTTCTGTTTCCTGCCCCTAGAATGTGAGGGCGCCCCAGCCTTGATTGCTGCTGCCTGGATGCTGTCCTGGAGCAATTCACACAAAAGATGCCTGAGAGGGGAAGGCAAGTTCGATGATTGAAGTCAATGCAGGAACTGAGGGTGGAATCCGCAAAGACTCTATGAAGAAGGGCATGGAGCTCCTTCCTACTCCTTTTCCCCTTACAACCAATCTCATGGCCTCTTGGGTAAAGTTCACCTTTCTCATGAGGTACCACGGGCTTGATCATATTACATCTCCCAGGAACAAGAATGGCATAATGCGGACAACTCCTCAAATTGGGTGAAGACCCTACTAGATGAAGTATACAACAATGAATCATCGATGGGATTTCATTCATTCCATCTAATTTACTGAACACGTTAGGCAGACTAGCCAGGCACAGAGGATGCACAGATGTGTTAGTCTTCCTCTCAGCTCCCCTCGGGGTGCCCTCAGACTAACGAAGATGACAGTTACATAAACAAATAATCGTTATATAAAGTAATAATCTGAAACTGCACGATGAGGGGGAAAGAGCAGGGACTTCCCTGGAGGAAGTAACAATGGAACCAAGCCATAAGGATAAGGAGGAATTCATCCTTTGGAGAAGAGTGGTCTGTGGCAGTGTTTAATGCCCCTGGGGCATGGTTTTTCTGGGTGGGGCCAACTACGACCAAGGAATCAGAGCACTAGGCTACATTCTGGTCGCTGGATTGTACCCACCTCTGCCCCACCCTAGTTCCAAATCTACTCTCAGTTTTTGCAACCAATTCAGAGTGTACCTCACACCTACCTATGGGATACTAAGAGGAGAAATGCAGATATACTCTTTTTCCAGATAAGATGGGCCACCAGTCAACTTAAAGTCCTTCCATGGGGAACATCTGTAATCTTGTCCTCTCTCCCTACGTCCCAGAGCCCAGCACTGAAAATCTGAAGAACAAAATCAGATGGATAAATAGGTGCCCCAGTGGGGCTCCTCCCACCTTGACAATGAACGTGACTCTTGGTAAACTTGGCTTCCTGATAAATAAGAGGGACATAGTGGCTCTTATCACTAAAAAATAAGAAGAAGAAAGCTTATATACCTCAGCTCCCAAAGCAAGCTTAGAACAAAGTTTATTTCATTTTCTAATGTGAAATGGAAATATGAATGTGTCATTTAGAAATTATATTCCTAACTGCTTTTTACTGACAACGGTTGCTTCAACAAATCAGGGGTTTATTCTCTCAAAGAGGTCATTTAAAGAAATCTGGAGCTGGTCAGAATAGGGCTAGGACAGTAGTTACATTTTGTTATCAAGGACTTATGCTCCTCTCTCTGCCACTTCATCCTTAGCCCATTGGTTTTGTCCTCATGGTCCAAGATGGATTGCTGGTGTACCAGCCACCACAACTATGTTCCAGTTAGAAGGAGGAGGAAAAGAAGTCGGAAAAATACTCCTTAACCAAGTCAACCTTATTTGAGGAGATTGCCCAGAAATTCTACCAATAACTTCTATCTCATTGACCATCTCTAGCTGAAAGGAAAGCCAGAAAATGTAGTCTCTCTACTGAATACATCTCTTCCCTGACAACCCAAAATTTTGATGCTAAGGAAGGAGAGTGGATACAGTTCACAATCTCTGTTACAGTGAAACTCCCGGATGTTTGAAAAAGCTGTCTCTTAGCTTCCCAGTATTCCTCCACCATCGTTGAAACCTCCTAGTGTCTCCCAGTCTGAGATCTCTGACTCATCTTCCCATCACCTCCACTTAACTTCTCAAGACATATGCCCCCAGTGCCACCTTCTCCCTGCCCTTGAGGGGGAGGGAGGAGACATCTGATGTGCATCCTTTGCCAGTTTCCTTGGTGTGAAGGCACCTACCCCAGGCAATTTCACAATATGGACATCAAGTCCCCTCTCCCCAGAGGCTACACTATTTGCGCTCAGGAGTCTGTTCTAAAGCCAGCTATGCAACACCAGCAGCTCATCTCTCATCCCCCTGCCTCCCTAGCCAGGAAACCTCTGAGAGAACGAGTCCGAGGCCCTGGAGTCCTGTTATGCACGTGTGTGCCTGGTGCCTGGATGGACCCTGAGCTCCGGGCACTGGGCTGAGTGCATTTCCACCACATCCACAACAAGGCCAACTGCTTTTCATCTGCTAATGCAAAGGAGTCACATCATACAAGCATTCAGCTCACCTAAATTCAGTTCTGTTCTATAGCGAGAGGAGGAGAGGGTGGGATTTAAATAGGGTGAGCAGTTTCATCTGCCATTTTGCTCCATGAACACAGACGACGGTGACCATGAGAAGGTGCCACAGACCCTCTTGCCCCTCTAATGTCGGCTATTCCTTACTGCTTTCATACTCCGTGGCCCCTACAGGCCAGCTAACTCCTGCCTCAGATGCCTTGCTGGGTAAATAAACAGAAATCCACAGCAACGATGGGAGGGAAATGTGGCGGTGCTGGATGGAGGGGGTTTCTCAAGGTGACGTCGCCTTTGTCACATGGCCTGGTGACTGCAGAACCCCATCTCTGAGTCAGGGGCAGTCCACTTCCTGTGCCCCCACCACTGGGCATTTGCATGTGTGTAGACACACACTCAGACTGCCGAGGAAGGGACCAGAGCACAAAAGAAAAGTGGCAAGAGAAGAGTAGGGAAGGACAGAAGGCCTTCCAGCAGCTTCTTTATTCCTCCCTCATCCTTCCTGCTCATGGCTGGGGGTATACAGTTTGCGCCCCTGCCTCGTTCAGCAGTGTTTGGTGGAAATGCACGCTATGGGCCTGTGTGTGCCTCGAAGGACTGGAGAGGTTGTGACTGACATGTGTCTCGCTGATCCCTGTCTGACTGGAATGTGATGGATGACATGACTAATTGGATCATAGCAGACTGACACTGCTTTGTGGGCATAGCCCATCCAGCTAGCGCACCTCGGCCTGGAGCTTGTCTGCGGAAACCGGTCTGACTGACAGCTGCTCAATCCTGCAAGGGGGCTGGCATCGTGCCACACGCTGATGAGCCTTCAAGGCTGCCCTCGGGCTTCTAGGAAGGGCTCCATTCCTCTGTCGGCCCAGGGCAAAGGATGCCCAGATAGCTCAGCCCTACCTGCTCCTCAGCCCCTGACCTGGCCCCTCCTTCCACGCCTCATATCTGGGTCAGAGCCCAGCGTGGACTCTGCAGTTCACGTGATGCAGAGAAGCCTGGTCCCAGGCTTAGGACCCTTGCTAGGCCCCTCGCCATGGCTTTCGAGGCATCTCTCCAGAGGCTGGAGCTGTTCAGACTTCTTGGGCAGGGACAGAGCAAGGGGACTCAGGGTAACCCAGAGACACAAAAATAAATCAGCAACGGCCAAGTATCTGGGAAACAAAGATATTAAGCCGGACTTCAATCTTTCTCCTGCCTCTGAATAATGATGGCTCTATAAACTGGTTTCACATCCTTAGCAGCATTTTCTCCTTGTAATAACCAAGATTTTTAGTGCCATTTTGCAAAGGGATGAGATGGAGGCCCCAAGAATGTTTTAAAGCGACTTGTCTAAGGTCACCCAGCCAGGGCTCAAATCTGTAACTTCTAGCTCCAAATTCCTTGCTTTTATGAGGAAGAGGCTTGGTGCTGTAGCACTAACTCTAAGTTGTCTTTTGGAATGCACTTGACATCCACAAAGGTGGGCAGGTCAGGAATGAGGAACAGCTAGGTGTCATCTTTTAGCTAGCATGCTTGAAGGCCAAAATATTAATACCTGAGAAACAGAGATAATAGGAAGAAATTGGGCCGTAATCCTGGTTTTTGTCTGGGGCAAAAAAGGGCAAGGGAAGGGTGTGGATTTGACCCAAGCCTACCTGAAACCAAACGACATCCAGAGAGTCCCCATCCCATACACCCATTCCTTAGACATTAGGATAGTTAACTTTGTGGGTTATTGGTCAGGAAGGGGTGATGTCATGATCCCATCAACATAACCACCTACCACCTCATTTGCAAGGGGACGTTCCAATGGCTTGATTCCATCTGATGCTGGTCCTTGAGCTCATATCACAAGGAATGATGACTAAATATCTGTTAAATTTGTCTTCTCTGCTACCAAGTCCATCCAGCAACCTACGTATACATCCCAAATTGGCACTGAATCTGCTTCAGGATGTACAAACAATATTCCATAGTTCAAAATTAAGTAATTTAGAGATAGTCCTTTACTAAGGAGACTTTCTAAAGACTCAAATATCAGATGACTCTTATCTTTTCTGGGGGGATTTTTTAGTAGGGGGGGCTACCATTCCTTACATAAGCATATTTGGGAGAGTACTTTCAATTTTGAGTACAGGTGTGTAGCAATTAACCTTTCTGGAAAATTCGGCAACAAAATGGCCCCCAGGTAACCGAGTGAATGAACTTTTTGAGTAGGTAATTTAATGTTTCCCATTTGGATGTCAAGACTTCCCCCGCTAAAATGCAGGTTTTCTTTTTGGCATAATTCACATTTAGCTAATTCTACCTGGCACCATTTAGCTACCCAGTTTGACTGTTTCATGTTGTCTCCTGGCACCTATGAATATGACCTTAACATCCAACGGACATTGGTCTTCGTGATTGCCGGGACAGGAGGACATGTTTCTAGTTCGTGTAGAAACTGTGTCAAAATTGTTGAAGGACAGAGTCATTGTATACCATTAAAAAAAAACAAACAGAATTTGCTATCCTACCTACCACTCTGATTCTCATAGTGAATTTTAAAAATGATAGGGAGAAACTGAGAGAAAATTAAAAGCTTTGGATCGATAACTATTAAGATCATATGACTTGAACCATAAATGATTTATATACATGAAATCAAGGCCAATAATATATCCAGGGTCTTAGCTTATTCATTCTAAACGTTCTCTATTGAGTGAAACAGAATCAAACCATGATCCATGGCCAAATAAGTGAACTAAAGCCGCCTGTCCCTCACAGAGAACATTAGAACAAGTGACCCTGATCTGCAGTTTGTAAAGACAAAATGTGACATTGATATTTCAAGGAATATTAATCCAACCAGCATTTCCCAAACTTTTGCCATCTGAGCACCATCTTTACAATTTTGGTCATACCCACATACTACCTGTGCTATCATTACCTTAATCTCTTCCTTTTAATCATCTCCTTTTCATTTGCTTACATTTATTCTAAAAGGAAACCTTATGTTTCTATCATACATGGAAAATCAGTCCCACTAACCCGAATTAATTAAAATACAGAAGCATATCTATCACTATGAGGGGATATCTTTGCCCCCATTCCTCTGAAGGAGACTGGACATTCACAAAACTTTCCTAGGCTCTTATAGAACATTTCTTCTCTTACCAGACAAAGGTGGCAAGAATTTACCTGATTGGTGGGAATAGTCATTGGTCCAAATGTCCTGACTGATAGGGCTAATATACAAAAAAAAAAAAAGAATCCCAATTTTTGTCTCCTTCTTCCTTGTACACCTGGACTGGAATAAGGCAAAAATCTGCCCAAATGGGGTCTGTTCCTCACTCTTTCCCTCAGGTGTGCTGCCCAAGGTGTCTGCTAGGGGGCAATGTGGGACGGTGTTAATGAGGCTAAGGAACCAGGCTTCAGTGTAGCCTTCATCATCATAAGGATGCCACTGTAATCTCCCATCCACCTTGTGCTTTCGTCTTTTTTCTCAGTTGATTCAGGACTTGGAAAAAATAGGGTTGGCTCCCCAAAACTGAATTATGTCTCTCAAATACCAACAAATTTCACATTTTAAAGAAATTATCAATCTACTACCTAAAATCCTCTCATGCACCAACAAAACACTTGTCCCACTTTGGCATACATCAAAAATGGGCAATAATTTGGGAGGTTATAGAAATTTATCCTTTTTTTCTAGCTAGAATAGATTATACTTTGAGTTTACCCTGATGGACTCTATGCAAAGCGCTAACAATAATAATTTGTAATAACTGGGACACTCAAAACTGAGAGCAAAGTCTAAAGCATTTTAGTGTTCAAATGTTCTCTCCAGGAGCAGGGTGACATTCAAAAGATTTAAAAACCAGTACAACTTTTATGGTGACTAACATAACATAATAATAAACAAAAACAAACAAAAACCAGTATCACATTGTACTGGGACAATGAGAACAACTTCCAGCCTTATACAACTAGGGTGGCCTCCTTCAGCTTGGGGCAATGCAAAAACCTCTGCTACCCAGGGTGCCTCCTGCAGACCAGCACCATCAACCTTTTGGGAGCTTGTCAGAAATGCAGACTCTCAGGCCCCACTCCAGATCTGTAGGATCACAATGTACATTTTATCAAGATCCCCACATGATTCACACACATGTTGATTGATGTGTGTTAATGAACGAGAAGCACCGTGCATCTCTGCGTTTCTGAAAAGCTGCCTGGGGGTGGGGCTGAGGGGGTGGCCATGGGGAAATGGGGAGTTGCTGCTCACTGAGTATAAAGTTACAGTTATGGGCGCCTGGGTGGCTGAGTGGGTCAGGTCATGATCTCAGGGTCCTGGGATCGAGGCCCGCAACGGGCTCTCTGCTCGGCAGGGATCCTGCCTCCTCCTCTCTCTCTGCCTGCCTCTCTGCCTACTTGTGATCTCTCTCTGTCAAATAAATAAAATCTTAAAAAAAAAAAAAGTTACAGTTATGCAAGACGAATAAGTTTCTGGAAATCCACTATATAGTATAGTGTCTATGGTTAATGATATCATGTTCTTTATTTAAATGTAGTTGAGTGTACATCTCATGTTAAGTAGTGTCTGTGTGTGTGTGTGTGTGTGTGTGTATACTTATTTATTTATTTATTTATTTATTTATTTATTTATTTATTTAAATCACAAAGGGACACAAGGAAACTTTGGGAGGTCTTGGCTCTGTTATCTTGACTGCGGTGACGCTATCGAGGTTGTATACACATGTCCAAACTGATCAAACTCTATACTAAACATGTGCAGGGTTTGTGGGGTTTTGTAAACTGTTGTACTTTAATAAAGCTGCTTTAAAAAGACAGTACTAAAGAATTTTCTCCTCCCCCTCAAAAAAGATTAAAATGCTGCCAAGGGACATTAGTAGTCTGTGGACCCCACTTTGAGTAGCAAGGCTCTCAGAGGTCTGGAAGCCAGGGAGTGAATGTCACCAGACTCTGGAATTCACTCCCAGGCACCTGGCTGTGCAGGCCCCATCCCCAGCTTCCTTCCTGAGGACTGTGGCAATAGGCACAGCCCCCAAGTCTGATTTGGGTCCCTGGGAAGCCAGGTTACCTACTTGCCTCCCCCTAACAGTGTTAGCTTCCTGTTTCACTGTCAAGAAATGAGTTATGTCCAGAAGGACTTTACAGAGTCCCTATACTAATTTTCTCTGAGTATTGAAGCCTTTGATTATGAAAGGAATAGATGCTTTAAAAAAAAAAAAAAGATCTGCAACCAATAGGGCAAATGCTAACATTTGTTAAACATTTGCAGTGGGTACCTGGATGTCTGGTATGTTATTCCCTATATGTTTGAAATTTTGAAATTAAAAGACAAAAAATGTATTAAGTAAAAGCAATAGATACCCAACTGAGATAAGAAGAACTGCAAAGAAAAGGATAAAAGTCCCCCGTGATTCCATTAGCCAGATATACCTTTGGGTATTTATCCATTCAGTCCCTTTTCTTGTTAAAAATGAAATTTTAAATTTGCATTTTTATAATTATGTGAGTGCGTGCTTTTAATTCCTCTCCTTCAAAAATCCCAGTTGAAATGGTCACAGAAAAATAAATAAAAAGGCTAGGTGGTGTGGGGTAGGAAGACTTTCATTAGCATCGACAAACAGGGAAGCCTGACAGGCAGCAAGCCTAATGCTTGTTTTCCATAAAGAATCCCCAGCACAGAGAGACATGGGACATGGGCAGGACACTGGACATGGGCCCATGGAGCTACTGGCCCTGGCAAGTCCCCCAGACAGCATGCAAAGCCACGGGGAGGCATTTCTGCAGCAAGCTCCTAATGAGGGCACTTAGAGGGGAGCGCAGTGCCCTACTAACTTCTGCTGCCAAAATAAACTCAGAAAGGAAACTGCTTTGCCTGGCAGGAAACTTCTCTCCTGCAATGCTGACTCCCCCGGAAGCTCACTTCCTACTCATTGCAGGCAACCAAAACCCCAATCCAGCAAAAGATAACTACAAAAATACAAGCTTCTCCATCTCCCTTTTGTCTGAGACAAAAAGATCGAACAAGACCCACAGGCTCTCTGACAGACCTATTTTTTAAAACCCAGGATTGGACAGGAAGCTCTCCTTCCGTAAATATGCCCAAGAAGAGAAAAATGACAAGGGCAGGAGGCCACAAGGATGGGGGCAGGGGTGGAGTGCCACTAAGAGAAGACTCAGGAATTTAAACAAAGACTGTGTTAGAGCTAAGCCAGGAAAAATGAGAAAGCTTTTTATGATGATTCCTACTTCATCTTTTCTTGAGATGTGACAAGACACTACATTTTATAAAAAGGCAGTAATTAAGATATACTCTTTTTATCCCTAAGACAGCATGGGTTAGGTTCAAAGGACAGACTTTGGCTTTAGACGACCCCGGCTGGGTTTTGGCTCTGCCATTTATCAGCTGTGTGAGCTTGACCTCTCTGTGTCTCAGTTTCTTCATCTATAAACAGGGCTGATAATGATAATCCCTATCTCATAGAATTCTCAAGATTAATGTGATGATATATGTCCAATGTTTGGCAAAAAGCAGTCACTAATATTACATATTCTTCTTGCTGTTAAAAAAAAAAAAAACTTAGCCAATTTTAAAATCCAATGGACAGCTTCTGGTTTCTAGAGAGTAGGAATTTAGCCTCCATGTTTACCTCTATTCTCTCCCCAAATACAACTGAAATAATATAAAGCAAAAACCTGAGCAACCCCGAGAAAGACCGAAAGCTACTACCAATACTCAGAAACTCTGGGGACTTCCTGGAAAATGTAAAAGGACGCAGACAGATGGAAAACTCCCACCAAGGCTGCTCACTCGAGCGCTGCTGGCGGTGGGAAGAATCTTTGTCCACCCGCTCTCCCGCATGCACTTCCAAGGAGGCAGTGCTGCCCAGGGAGGAGAAATGAAGAAAGCAGAATTGCTCACTCAGGACTTGAGAGAAGAACGGAATACGCCCTTAAAGAATTTTTGCAAGTGTTTCCTGGATTCTTCCTTCAGAGACGCAGCAGTTGTTGGCGGGAGTGACACAAGGTGTGCGCGCGTGTGCGCATGTGAGTGGGGCTGTGGGGGTGCACACGCATGCACCTATTTGTATTCCAGATCCTCAGGCACAGCCACATAAGCTCCTTGCTGTGGAAGGTGCCCAGATGGAAATTGGAGGAGCACAGAGAAAGACGCCCTCCCTCCATCAGATACAAAGACAGCTGTATGCCGTGGCGGAACGCGCATTTCCAAACTCCCAGGCAGCTGTCTTCTCCAGGTCCATACATCTTGCGCTGAGCACGAGGACTCAAAGAGACATTGTTGCTTGTTAATAATTTCCAAATCTTCAGTATCAGCTACTAAGCCTGCAGCCTACTCCACATAAGCAATAATAATTTATAGTTGCAGTTAATGGGCTGTTTTATAGGAACCCACAATTATAATTGGATGTCAAGTGTTGTGAATCTCAGCGGATGGGAAGCGACAACTACTGGGGCCTGGTGTTTAATTTTTTAATGTGATTATTAAATTTCCTATCTCCTTGCTCCTCTATCTTCTCTCAGTGGGGCTTCCAGCTGTGGCCCCATCTTTGTCAGTACTGTCTTCTCCTGCCCAGAATCTTGAATTTTACTTCTGTAAACCTGTTTCTGGTCCTATGGCTTTTTAATGAGCAGAGGTAGACAGCCACCCACTGGCCCCAAACCCTGTAGAAAGCACCAACTTTTCTATTCAGACTCCCCCCCCCCCCAAAAAAAAAAACCCAATCCATCCCAGAAAGTAGCCCAGGTGGCCGGCCAGGTTTGCTCAGCTCTCAGCTTGGCAGTCCCAGCCCATTTAGAAGGCAACCACAGGGACTGACTCCTTCAACCCAATGGTCGCAGGCTTTTGGAAAGGACTGCCTTGGCATTTTTAGTCAGAATCTGTCCTTAGTTCTCCTGCTCTGGATTCTGGGACACAGATTAACAGGGAGACACCGATAGCAAGTGTCAGGGAAGTGGTATAGTTGTTTGGGGCAGTAGCAAATAGGTTAAGGGATCATGCAAAGCATGCTTTGACATGTACACGCCTGGGTGAGGCAGAAAGTATGGCCTTCTTTTAAGGAGGATGAGGAAGACTTCCCAGGAGATGAGATGTTCAGGGCTGTTTGAGGAAGAGAAGGAAAGAACTATCCGGTGGCAGCCCTGGGCCCAGCTGCCTCATCCTTTTAAGATCCCAGCTTAACCAAGACCTCAGTGTCCAAAGCCAAGCACAGAATTTAACGGAACACAAAGCTTAGTTCAAAGGCAGGCAAGGACCCAACAATTCCCGGGGCAGTTTGGACATAAGCCAAAGTCTAATCTAACTCTAGAGCCTTCTCCATAACTCATTCTGGAACACTGACAAATCCAGAACCCAGTAAAATAGTAGCCCAGCATTCAGTCTTGCCTTAAATCCATAACCAGGGTCTAAATCCCAAGCCCATGTCAGGATGAGGAATAAGGTGGGAAAGCAAAGGCACTGAGTTATCAGATACCATCCTACATTCATCATTACCTGAATCCATAACCCTCCGACCTAGCATTTCTCTACAGAAGGAACCACACTCTGAAAAGACTTGACTCGTGGCACTCAAACACCTTATTTCCCATGGACTTCCAGTTCTCTGAGGGCAGAGACCATCTTTCCTTCAACCAGGAAATCCCAGTCTGAGTGCAGGGCCCAGCATAATAAATAAATAATGCTCTGTGACTCGGTAGCAAAGACAGAACTGATAGAGAAGGCGGTCTTTGGGGTCCATTGGACTTGCATGAGAATCCCCACTCTGCCACTTCCTAGCCATGTGACCTTGAGCATGCTTCCCTCCCTTGGTTGTGGAATGGTGTCCTTGGGGGAAGCCATAGGACAAAATGGAACAGTGAACCCAGACTACTTGGGGCAGAATGTTGGTTTCCTTTTTCTTCCTCCAAGGGCAGTGTCCCCAAGGATGGTACTGCATCAGATCTCTTTTTTCCTATCCATCTCTGAGTGCAGAATCCTCACGGGCTTTCAGATTCCTAGAGCACTTGAGACCTGCCAAATTGACTAGGCCATCCTGCTGTCTAGTAGGACGTCTATTGAGCATCCTGCCAGGACAGAGTCCCACAGCACTCCGTGTTCTTTATCTATGGCCACAGCATAGGGCTGTGTAACAAACAATCACAGAACTTAAGGGGTATCAAACAGTAAACACTTAGGTTGCTCCGAGCCCCTGGGTTGGCTGAGATGTTCTGTTGCTCTGGGCCATCACTGGCTGGGCTTCTGCATGTGCAGTCAGCGGGGGTCCTTGGCCCTGTTCTGTGGGGTTTCTCATCTTCCAGCATGCCAGCTTCCCTACTTTGCATGGCAATGACAGGGTCCCAAGAGGTGAATAGAAGCTTATAGGAGCCCCCTGAGGCCTGGGCACAGGGTGGACACACCATCACTTCCATCCTGCATGACCAGGCCAGCCCAGTCTCAAGAGTGAAGTGCCTCTAGATAGGAGGAAAGTCAGGGTCACCTTGTGAGGCAAAGGGATTCAGAGAAAGGAGGGACTGTGATTTTTTTTTTTTTAATTAATCCATTATATTCTCTTTGCACCACTTGGGTGTTCCTGAAGTTTAGGAAGGGGCATAAGAGGCTGGAGGGAATGATGTGCCTGGACTAGAGTCGGAAACATGTGGGTTCTAATCTCAGCTCTGGCACGTGTATGACATAGGCTTTCTGAGCCTCAGTTTCTTCATCTATACAGTCATGTCAGTAGCCAGAATTTCTGCCCCCTTGGTGAATTCCCACTACTCCACCGGGGCATGCCCAACTCTCTGGTAGTAAGGACAGGAAGAAAAATCTACACAGCAGACAGTCAGCATCACTGTGTGGTGGTGACTCTGAGCCTGTCCAAGGCGAAAGCTGACTCTGTGCTCTCCACTCAGATCCCAGGTCAGCCATGACCCCAGTGTCCAAAGCCAAGTAGAGGGCCATGGGTCACTGTGAAGACGATCTTTCATCATGTCCCATGAAACACTTCTCCAGGCAGCTATACATAGGGAAAGCCAATAGCAGAAAAGGAATTCAATGCAGGTAAGCACCTGCATGATTTACTATCCCTTTCATTTTTCACCAAAGTCCGTGGGAGGAAACCAGATGTGCATGCCATGCCCCATTCTCTCTAGGTAACTTCTGTCTTTAGCACACATGTTTTTCCTACTGCCCTCATCTACGGTCTCTCTTCCCCACTCACTGGGCCACACAGAGATTTCTCTAATTATGGTTTGTTCACTCACATTTTCTCATTATAATGTTATTATCCTAAAGCAAGAGTCCTATTACCGAGGCAAGCGGAAGTGGTGCCTACGTGGATTCAGTCTTCATTGCCACCAAAATTCTACTTGGTTAAAATCCACTTTTGGGGTCAGAGAACAAAAAACATTCCAGAGATCCTCATGCCTTAGTTCCCTGCTTTGTCTTTCTCCCGACAACATGGAGTTGACCTCTATGGTTTCTTCGAAATGTACCACATAATTCACTTTACTTCTGCTCACCAGCCGCAATATCTTATCTCTCCTGTAAGCGGATTCCCCTCTGATCAATACTGCCTACTCAAGACCTACCTCGCAGGGCCGGGATGAGGTTAAATGGGAACGTATTTAAGTTCTTAGTACAGTGCTCAGTACATAGCAAACAACTCAATGAAGATTAACGACCAATATTACTATTAGTATTAACGTTACTTTCAGTATTCATCTTCCATCATTCTCCTCAGGAGTCGCTGGAGTCCTTTACATTAGCTGTACCTCCCCCCTACACCCTCTTTTCAAGACTAAAAAGCTTCTTCCTGCTCAGTTTCTTCAGCACGCCCCCCAGTACGGGCCCCTCCACTCTGCAGGGTTCTACACCAGCAGCTGCACCCCGGTCAAGGAATTGTTACCTCCTCGGCTGGAAAAGAGCTTCTGGGCCAAGTCCAGAGGAAAAGGGAAAAGAGGCCTCACCCTGCATTTTCTCTGGTGATGCCTGACCCAAGCAAGAGGCTGGTGCCTTGGGGACCAGGGGGTCCTGGGGAGGCCCCTGTGGGTTTCCCTTCAGAACGAAGAGGAAACCAGCCGCTGGCAGGAAAACAAATATGACACAAATGCTCGGCTGGAATCACTATAAATAGGGAAAGCCAGTGGAGTGGAAAGGAAAGCATTTAACAGCTAAGTGTTCTCTGCAACAGCAGGCTCACACCTCATTTTATCAGACATTATTTATACAAAGAAGGTGTGATGTGCTTATGGCATCATTAGGCATGGATTACTTTCTTACCTGTGACTACAGAAGCCCTAGGGAAGCAGCTGCTCTAGAACTCCTCAAGGACACGCTGGAAACCAAGTACAGACTCAGCAGCCCCCTCTGTCACCCAGAAACATGGTCATCATGCTCGTCGATCATTTCCTCTCTCACGCGGCTCTCTCAACCCATCAATAATAAATACAGAGTGGATATGAATCCCTGTCTCAGAAGTCAGGGGTGAGCGAATGGTCACATTTCTCTCTTTTCAATAACCAGCTTAATTCCCCATTCTGAGTCTCGCAGCACTGGTGGGAACCTCCACCTCAGTTTTTCAGGGTGCCTCCTGGGTTCAGCCCAGAGCATGCTGTCAAGAATCTGGGGTTTTATGTAGTGCCAAGACATGGGGCCCGGGATCTTCAGCCATCAGTTACCCCCAAGAGTGCCATCGTTCCATCTGTGTGATGCCTTCAGGTCTGCTTGTGCTGTTTCCACTCCAGGGGTGGGACATGGGATACGTGGCCGGTCCTGACACTCTATGTCCATGGACGCATCCTGTACCCATTTCTGCCTTGGGTTACTCTCCCTTCCCACTGCTCTAGGGCCCCAGTGGCCTTTCCCTCACCCCAGCCCAGGGGATCTCTCTCTCTCTTTTTTAGTCTCTCTCCTTTCTGAATCTTCCAAGACAGTCTGCCTCCTCCCACAAACCTATCCTCAACATGTTTAGGCTTTCAGCAACAACAACAGAAATCTCGGGGGATACTTCTGCCTTCAGCCCTGACACATTCCTCCCCCGAAACAATCAAACACCAAGCCCACCACCTGCCCGCATGGGAGAAAGGAAAAGGGAGAAAATACAAATTCCTGTCTCACAATATTATCCAAACACCAGCACTTAAGAAATTCTTGACTCCATGTTATATCCACCCAGAGAGTCTGTCCTTTTGGGAGCATGTCCATACACTTAGAGTGTGGACAGTGTTTTAATCAAGCCTTGAAGACACTAACTTGCCCACCAGCTCCTTGCTAGATCACATGTTCGAGCAGAAATGTGTGAGGTGGTCCAGGAAGGAGGCAGGTGGAAGAATCTTTGGAAGCTCAGGATAGAGCCAGGCAATATCCCTCATGGCCTGACCCCAACCTGCAGTTTCCCACATCATTTTCTCTTGGATTTCGAAGACCCCTCTGAAGAACGAAATCACCATGCTGCAGGTACTAAAACACAGACCCATAACACAAGTGACAACTCAAAGCCACCACCAATCTCAGCGTCCATTCAATCCCTGAACAAAGTCCGTGATTGCCGGCTCTGCACTAGAGGCTGAGGGAGCTCCAAATCTCTGTTCATTTTCTCATGCCTTTCACTGATACTTCTTGAGTGCTCATTCTATGACAGCCATTGTTCTGGTTCTAGTGATACAACGTGAAGGCCCAAGCATCTTGTGGAAGTAACATTTTATGGGAAAAGACATAAGACAGACAAATAACTAAGCAAATAAATCAATGACAGAAAGAAAATTAAGGCAGTGTAAGAGGGTGGAGAATGATGAGGGGTCTCTCTTTTTTTAAGATTTTATTTATTTATTTATTTATTTTTAAAGATTTTATTTATCTGACAGAGAGAAACACCGCCAGAGAGGGAACACAAGCAGGGAGAGTGAGAAAGGGAGAAGCAGGCTTCCCGTCGAGCAGGAGCCTGATGTGGGACTCGATCCTGGGTCTCCGGGATCATGACCTGAGCCGAAGGCAGTCGCTCAACCAACTGAGCCACCCAGGCGCCCTTATTTATTTATTTTACAGAGCGAGAGAGCACAAATGAGGGGAGAGACAGAGACTGAGTGTGTGTGTGTGTGTGTGTGTGTGTGTGTGTGTGTGTGAGAGAGAGAGAGAGAGAGAGAGAGAGAGAGAGAGAGAGAAAGAGAGAGAGAGAATCTCAAGCAGACTCCATGCTGAGTGCAGATCCTGATGGGGCTTGATTCCACAACACTGAGATCATGACCTGAGCCAATATCAACAGTTAGATGCCCAACCAAGCCACCCAGGCACCCCAGGGGTTGCTATCTTACATAGGCTGATCAGAAAACGTCCCCTGATGAGGTGATCTTGAGCAGGATAAAGATGACAATAAGATGGGGGAGAATAGCATTCCACGCAGAGGGAGAAGCAAGTGGGATTGTGCTGGGGTATAAGAAATAACTGGAAGAAATCCAGTGTGGCCCAGCTTAAGTTGTAAAAACAAAAGGGTAAGATATGAAGTCAATGAGACATGGAAGGTCCCAACCTGTAAAGCCTCTAGTCATAGCAGGAATTCTAAGCACCGTGGGAAACCACTGGAGAGCTTTAGTCAGGAGAGTACATGGATCGTGTCAAAATGATCTCTCGGCCTTAAGTGTACAGAATGGACTGTGGCAGGAGAGACGAACACATGGCCACACCAGTTTGATGCCTGGTACAGTACTACAGGCAGGAAATGATGGCGGCCTACACCAGGGTGGAGGCAGAAGAGATGGCAAGAAGTGGGCACATGCCAGATATATTTTGGAGAGAGAGATGGCAGGTCATGTTGAAGCACTGGATGTTGGGGATGAGGGGCAGAAGGAAGGAACAAAGCATGTTTAAGGCACTGTTCCTATTCTAGAGAAATTTACAGTAGACCATTTAAGACTTTTGTAAAATACATTGTTCCTATCAAATGCCAAGGACCAATTTCTTATTACCTGGCCTTGGAACTTTCTAGAAAGATAAACATTCATGCTCCTTTAGCTGCCTGCTCATATGCTATAGATCTTAGATTCCTCCTGATCCAATCCCCTCCTCAAGGCCCCACCTCCTAAGACCTCTGCGTTGCGTAGCGGACTTGAACATATGAATGGGGTGGGAGCACAAGCGTTCAGACCACAGCAGACTGGACAGGAACTGTAGGGGCCACACCGGCGAGAACACATCAGCTTTTGGGGCTGCCTTACCATTCCATTTTGCAGATAAGGGAGGGAGAGTGGAAATTAAGTCATTTCCTCCAAGACACAGAGGCAAAGGTGGAATCACACACCTAGACTTATTGCCAGGGCCGATGATGCTCGCGGTCACTATCTTATTAGGACTGCCTCCTAATTTGACACCAGCGCCTGCCTGGCCCTTTGGCGGGAAGGAGACAGTCAGGGCTGCTTCAGGCTCAGGCTAGAACCTCCCTTCACATCCAGGATCCAGTGCCCTCTCTGCCTGCCCTACCCCCCAACACACTCTCTCTGATCCCTGGGATCTCTAGTACCCAGGGACCCCAGCCTCCCAGGCAGGACGGGGCCTCACGGTGGCCTGGCTTTAGCCCTGCCTGTCCAGTCCACCGCACACCCTGACCCCACACCCTTCCTTCCCCGCCCCCAGGCAGTCAGGCCCGAGCTACACTGCCCAGCACGCCCCTCCACAGGCCAGGCTCAGCTATTGATCTCGGTGCTCCCCTGTAGCCACCTCTGCCAAGAGAGGCAATTTACCACCAGCTCCAAGGTCACAGGAGGGCCTGCCGGCACTTTTAAGCCGCTATAAAAACCACTTAAAGGGCCACTTTGTGAGCCACAGCACTGCTTTCACCAGAGGAGGAGGGCAACAGCGGAAGCTTTTGTGTACCCACAAACCTCCTTTCCAGAGCCCAGTTGAACTAGATACCCCAGAACTTCTGCTGCCCCACCCCACCTTCGGGAGAGGCTTCAGAAGTTTAGAGCCCATGCACAAGGGCCGCCCCCATGTTGCTGAGTGAGCTGGAGGGGAGCCCGATGCCCCCAAACCCAACTAATCTCCACCTCTCAGACTGATCATCTGTAAGTGCTTGCACCCTGCTCAGTGCCCGGCATCCCTGAACATTTCACTTCTGCCACTTTTAGCACCTCGAGGGCCAGGGCCTGGGTGCTATAATCATAAGGCCCATTTGTCAGTGGAAAAACCCGAGGCTCAGGAAACCTAAGTGACTTGCTCCAAATCTCACAGCCAGCAAATAGCATAGCCTGGATTTAAACTCTCAAAGTCTAACTCCAAAGCCAGTGGTCTTGATTTAATCATGGGGTGACTGCACAGCACCCATATTTTGATAAAGGCCATCACTTTGATCAGGGAACAGAAGGCAAGCTGAGGGCAGAGCCCAAGCTGACACCCCGCTATCCCCCCCACTCCCAGGTGGGATCTGTGTGACATTCCCAGGCACTCTGGCTGCCCTAAAGCTACGGAAAGGAAAAACAAATAGTTAACTAATAGAGACCGCAGTCCAACAAGACAAGAGTCTCCCTCTGTTTACAAAATGTCTTAATCATTTACAAGAAAAAAAAGTTCTTATCAACAGCCTCACTTCCAGGAGCAAACTTGACAATGGCAAGGCCTCCAGTACCTTGTAGGTCCTCTTTAGCTTAGGAAAGTTCTTTTGAAAACCTCTCTTCTCCTTGTGTCCCCCAACTCCTGAGTATATAATCAGTCACGGCCCACACCCCGTGCAGCAGCTCTTTCTGGCCCATGGATCCTGTCACTGTGCTTCAATAAAATTACCTTTTTGCACCAAAGGTGTCTTTTGTTGGCCGTCAACTCAGGACCTTATCTATGTTCCAAAACAACATCAACTTCAGCCTCAAAAGGCAGCTGCGTAAGCATAACACGGCTTACCAACCACAAAGGTGAAAACCTTCTGGGGCGGTGAAGAGCCAGGCCAGCAGCCAGGCAGCTTCCTTCTCCCTGCTGTGGGCTCCCGAGTGCCCTTCCCACTCCAGCTACCTCCACCTGCAGGCGGAGTCAGTAACTGTTTCTTTTGGGCCACGGCTGAATTCTTTCATTTATTCCTTCATTCGGTAAGTCGTTCCACAGACACATATTGATTTCTGCTCTGTGCCAGGAGCACAGAATTGGGCTGCAGGCCCAGGGACACAACATCCCTCCAGTCTAGTGGAGGAGACAGACGTTTAAGCAGGCAATTGTAATTAGGACAGACGCAGGGCTGAAAGGGGAGGGAAGCCAGGAAGGCTGCCGGACAGAGCAGGGGTCATTCAAGTTACAGTCTGAAGGATGAGCAGAAATGACCCAGGCTAACAAGAGTGGAGAAATATGTCCATGCAGAGGGAGCAGCACGGACAAAGGCCCACAATGAGCACCAGCACAGCACAAAATCTCCCTCATCCATTAGTTACTGAAGCAACCCAGCCAAGTTTCATGCATGTCTGGAGCAGAAAGTGACAGAAGCCGATGGGTGTCTTCTAATTTTGGTCCCACCAAAATCTCTCCATTCTGGGGGATGGACAACTGAGGTGGTCTCTGTCTTACGCCACGTGCTGTAGGATTTTATGCCACTGTAAAAGCTTATATGGCTTGGGGACAGGAGCCCGCCTTCCACATAAGAAAATCTGAGGCATCTCCGGGGAGGAAGGGGGTTGGGGGGGTCGTGGGCGAGGAAGTGGAGCCAGGTCATCATGGGCCTTGTAACCAGATTTTAACTCATTTGGCCTTTCTCAAACAGAGGGCAAACGGCAAGTCAGCAAAGGGCTGAGTGATGGGGAGCTGACCAGATTCTCCTCCTCACTCTGGGGATAGAGTGACAGCCTGCCTGCTTTAAAAAAGTTCCTAGGGGGATGCCTGGGTGGCTCAGTTGGTTAAGCAACTGCCTTCGGCTTGATCAAGGCATGATCCCAGAGATCCGGGATCGAGTCCCACATCGGGCTCCCTGCTCGGTGGGAAGCCTGCTTCTCCCTCTCTCACTCCCCCTGCTTGTGTTCCCTCTCTGGCTGTGTTTCTCTCTGTCAAATAAATAAAATCTTAAAAAAAAAAAAAGTTCCTAGGAAGCCTGGGGCAAAAAAAAAAAAAAGTCAAGCTTTTCAGGTGAGAAATTATGTGAGTTTTTTAAAAATGAAATTTTAGGGGACTGAGGAAGAAGGCAGTTTCTTAAAAAGCCAAGGGAGGAGAGAGTGTTTCTGGTCACGGTCATCTCATAGGTCTCTCGGCCCCTGTTGACCCCACAGGCAGTGGGATGCCCCACATCAGTGTCCTCTCCCTTACAGAGACCAAGGGGCCCTTCAGATTCTGCCTCTTTGCCTCAGGATCCCTGGACACCTTTGCACTCTAGTCCTGGGGCTCACTACTGCCTCTGCAAAACATCCCACTTCATAGGTTAATCTAACTTTTGTCCCCAAGGCCTGGATTCAAAACCAGCCTGGGTTTTTCCAGGCTTTATTCTACCTATTGTTTCACTCTTGTTGGGTCTTCAACAATTTTCCATTCTCCCTCTGCTGGGAAGAATCCTTGAGTGTCCTGAGCTAAACAAATGACCCTTTCCCTCAGCACCCCCATCATCTTTCTTCCTCCACCATTATACTTTCCTCTAAAAAAGCAACCTCTGTTCATGATACCCACTTCCTCTAAGACATCTGCCTAATGCCAAGGCCACCAATGCTTAAGCATTTGCCCTCCACTAGCTCTGTTCATCCATTTGTTCATGAGTTCATCCATTTCTCATGTGACCATGTGAATTACGATCATCCTCACTTTACAGATAGGGAAACAGAGGCTCCAGGGAGGGAGGATGAAGTAAATTGCTCAGTCGTACTACTGGCCTTACATCCTGCTTCTATCTTATCCCTGCCATAGCCCTGGTAGATTTGAGGCACTAGATAAATATTTGTTGAATGAATGAATGTTCAAATACGTTCGTGACTTTCTGCTAGCTTGTCTGGAACCCTTTTCTGCAGTTTTATATAGTAATAAATACATTTGCTAGTGATGTTATATGTATCATTGTGTCTCATAATCCCAGAATTCCTTTATGAGTTAAGTATTTTGAAAAATAGAGTGGAATTCAATACAATTCTGAACCACTCTATCTCACGTCTTCATCCTTGCTGTCAAAATGCCAATGCCTTCTTAAACAGGAGAGAATGCTGGCTACATGTTAATTTGGTTTTAGCTTACACACTCAGGCATGCATAGTGCAACAAAACAAAATTCAAGAAGGAGACAAAAATAATAAAAAGGGATGAACTTGGTAAATCCTATACAAAATGCAGCAGGTCTAAAATATTTATTGGGAGAAAGACACATTAAAGAAAGGTTATTTAGCTACTGAAGAGGGAAAAAACATCTAAAAGAAAGAAACAGTACAAATTTACGCCATGTTTCAAAGAAATAAAAATATTAAGTAAAAAATTTCCTTAGGCCAAGAATATGGCTTTAGACTGATATGCACAGTCAACTAAGTGAATGGTCTACAGATAAATTGCTGCTACCAGTAAGAATAGGTTAAGTTCTGCTGCAGTAACAACCGTCCACTCTCAGTGGCTTAACACAGAGAAGGTTATTTCTCACTCACTCTACATTTCTAGCACATGTTGAGTGAGGCTACACTCCATGTCCTCTTCCTCGCAGGACCCAGGCTGATAGTAGAGGCCCTACCTGGAATATTATTGAAATGTGGTAAACCTTGTGCTAACGTTAACAGGTTCTACTTAGAAGTGATACATGTCACTTCTGCTCACAGGTGATTGACCAAAGCAAATCTGATTGTTTTGCTTGAACTTAACAGGACAATGATGTATAGCTCTCCCACAGGGAGGGCAGCATATAATAATCTTCCGCTTCAGGCAAATTGGATTTAGGCAGATGATTAATATGCTACTTCCTTCTTCCCCTCCCTATACATACCTTCTAGGTCACAAATTCTAATGTGTATAAAACCACCAGGAAATCAGTTTCAGTGCAGTTTCTGGAATCTACCTCCAGAGAGGCTGATTTAGATCTGGAGTGGTCCCTTACGACCTGCATGGCCACTCCGGGTAACCCTGATGTCTGGTGGAATATGGCCATTTTGAAAAACACTGATTTAACTTTTGTCCCCAAGGCCTGGATTCAAAACCAGCCTGGGTTTTTCCAGGCTTTATTCTACCTATTGTTTCACTCTTGTTGGGTCTTCTCGGTGGGAAGCCTGCTTCTCCCTCTCTCACTCCCCCTGCTTGTGTTCCCTCTCTGGCTGTGTTTCTCTCTGTCAAATAAATAAAATCTTAAAAAAAAAAAAAGTTCCTAGGAAGCCTGGGGCAAAAAAAAAAAAAAAAAAAAAAAAAAAGTCAAGCTTTTCAGGTGAGAAATTATGTGAGTTTTTTAAAAATGAAATTTTTAAAATTTTACACTCTCAGATGGAAACTGCTATCTTCTTCAAATGACCTTTCCTTATTCCTTGCTCAAGATGCATGCAACCAAACACCCTCAAAATATCAGTGACTTGAGCAACATGGAGATTTACTTATTTCTTTCAACAGTAAGAAGCCTTAACAGGAAGAGTCCAGGACTGCTCTGGTAACTCCTTGGTTATCAGGGACCCAGCCTCCGGATGGCCCATTATCTTTAGTCACCTAATGGTCCAAGATGGCTGCTTGTGCTTAGCTATTACATCTATATTCCAGGCAGCCAAAGGAAGAATAGGAAGGAAGAAGCATGTGTCCCTTACCTTTTAATGAGACTTTCCTGAAACCCTACATACTTCTTCTTGCATTTCAGTAGTCACTCAGTTAATCATATGGCCATAGTTATCTACAAGAGAAAACGGAAGATAGTTTTTTATTCCAAGTGGTAAAGAGCTCCACTGAATATACACATCTTGTTATATAGGAGAAGGAGTAGGCTTCTGGCAGTCTCTGCCACACTGTTTTCTTTTCTGCAGCTTTTAGCAGTATTGACATCCCTACCTTACACTCTCCCCTCACTCCCCCAGTTGGCCTCTGGGGTGCTGCCCTTAAGGGCTACATCAGCCAGAAGACCAAGACTTCTGACTGTGAGGGGCTGGCTTCTCTGCTGCTCTACCTCAAATATAATACTTTCTCAGCTTTCTGCTCTTCTTGCCCAGAGATGGTATGTGAGCCACGCCTAGCAAAAAGACATATTTTGCTTGGCCCTCTTACTGTTTTTAACTAATTCATTTACAACATTTACTTCAAACTAAAAATCTTCTACACAACAAAAGAAACAATCAACAGAATAAAGAGGCAATCTACAAATAGGATAAAATATTTGCAAACCATGTATTTGATAAGGGGTTAATATCCAAAATATATGTAAGAAACTTATACAATTTATTAGCAAAGAAAAAAAAAAGAGGGAGGCAGAAGACCTAAATAGACATTTTTTCAAAGAAGACATACAAATGGCTCATAGTACATGAAAAAAATGCTCAACATCATTAATCATCAGGGAAATGCAAGTCAAAACCACAGTGAGATATCACCTAACATCTGTTAGAATGTATCAAAAAGACAAGAAAGAGGTGCCCGGCTGGCTCAGTCTGTGGAGCATGCCACTCTTAATCTCGGGATGGTGAGTTCAAGCCCCATGTTGGATGTAGACATTATATAAACTTAAAAAAAAAGACAAGATTTAAGAAATGCTGGCAAGGACATGAAGAAAAGGAACTCCAGAGTGTTGCTGGTGGGAAGGTAAATCGATGAAGCCACTGTGGAAAACAGAATGGAAGTTCCTCAAAAAATTAAAAATAGAATTACCATATGATCCAGCAAGTCCATTTCTGGGTATGCGTCCAAAGGAAATGAAATCACTCTCTCTTAAAGGGGTATTTGCAGCCCCAGGTTCCTCACAACATTGTTTACAATAGCCAAGACATGAAAACAACCTAAGCATCAACAAATGAAAAGAAAAATTCTCTCTCTCTCTCTCTCTCTCTCTCTCTCTCTCTCTCTCTCTCTTTCTCTCTCTTTCACACACACACACACATCAGAATATTATTCAGCCATAAAAAAGAAGGAAATCCTGTCATTTGTGACAACATGGATCTGGCCTGAGGTCATTATATTAAGTGAAATAAGTCAGACAGAGAAAAACAAATAGAGTATGACCTCAGTTATATGTGGAATCTAAAACAAAAGCCAAGGTCATAGAAACAGAGAGTGGCATAGTGATTGCGGGGGGGCTGGGGGTAGGGGAAATGGGGAGATGACCATCAATGGGACAAACCTGCAGTTCCGTGAACAAGCTCTGCAGAACTAATGTGCAGCAGGGTGATGACAGTTAACAATAGTGTGTTATATACTTGAAAGTTGCGAAGAGAATAGATCTTAAATGTTCTCAGCACATACTCAATTGTAATTATGTGAGATGCTGGTTATGTTAACTAACTTTACTGTGGCCATTGTTTTGCAATAAAGATGTCAATGAAATCATCACATTGATACCTTAAACTGAGTGTTATATGTGAATTCTATCTCAATAAAACTAGGAGAAGATAATAATTAAAAAAATAATAGTCCATTTCACATGGGAATCCAGATTAGTGGCGGCTCTTAAGAAATTGCAAGACCTGGCCACACCGGGCCCACTTTCCATGATGACCACAGCCAGCTCAGCTGCGTACAGCCGCCCCTGCAGATGAAGCAACAGTCTCACGGTGTCCCCTGCCTTCCTAATGCCAGCTGATGCTACTGAACCAGTGACCCTCCAGCTCCCTGTTTCCTCTTAGAAGGACCTGCTCAGCTTCATTCACGCCCACACGTGAAGAACAACTTAAATTGGGAGCAGTCATGATCTCTTACCCACACTTCAATTCTGCATTTCTAACACCTATAAATCTCTCCTGCTTCCAAGGCTATTTTTATATGGTAAGTGATTCTTCTTGGTCCCAAACTGTGAACATCAGGCGAGTTAACTCTCCTGTTTTTTTAAAAAGTTATTCTAAGACACAGTAACATCATGAGCCCCCTGGTTGGAAGCACTGAGAACACATCACTTCTCTGGTGTTCTCACCAAAAATGCATAACCTCAATTTGATCATGAGAAAACATCAGACAAAATCAGATTGAGAGACATCCTACAAAACAGCTGTCTGGTGCTTATCAAAAGTGTCAAGATTATGAAAGACAAGAAACTAAAGAAACATAACTGCTATAAGCAACATGGGATCCTGGACCAGAAAAGGGACACTGAGGGGTAATACTGGTAAAATTCGAGCAAGATCTATAGTTTAATTAGCAGAACCATACCAATGTTAATTTCTTAGATTTGAAAATCAGACAATGGTTACATAGGATGTTAATATTAGGAGAAGCTGGATGAAGGGTACATAGGAAATCTATATAATCATTTTTTCAACTTTTTGGTGAGTCTGAAAATTATTTCCAGTGAAAACTTAAAAATAAAGTTATTGTAAAAATATTTATCTTGGGGCAACTGTCTGGGTGGCTCAGTCAGTTAAGTATCAGATTTCAGCTCAGGTCATGATCTCAGCTTGGCATGGAGTCTGCTGAGATTTTCCCTCTCTCTCCTTCTGATTCTCCCCCCACTCAAATAAATAAATCTTCAAAATAGATTATATGGGGTACCTGGGTGGCTCAGTGGGTTAAAGCCTCTGCCTTCGACTCAGGTCATGATCTCGGGGTCCTAGGATCGAGGCCCATATCGGGCTCTCTGCTCAGCAAGGAGCCTGCTTCCCCCTCTCTCTCTGCCTGCCTACCTGTGATTTCTCTGTCAAATAAATAAATAAAATCTTTTAAAATAATAAAATAAAATAAAATATATGTTTATATAATATATAAATATAAAATTATATATCATATATTTAAAAAATAAATATATATGTATTTATATATATCTCACAGTAATGTCAAACATCAAGAGAGCTTACATTCATAAAGAATATAGTGCCATGAGGTACCTGGGTGGCTCAGTCGTTAAGCGTCTGCCTTCATCTCAGGTCATGATCCCAGAGTCCCAGGATCGAGCCCCACATCAGGCTTCCTGCTTCTCCCTCTCTCACTCTCCTTGCTCATGTTCCCTCTCTAGCTGTGTTTCTCTCTGTCAAATAAATAAATAAAATCTTAAAAAAAAAAAAAGAATACAGTGCCTTATCTTCTCCCTCTTTCTACTCGTCCCTCCAGAACCTAGCACAGCAGTCTGCCTTCTGCAGGTTCTCAGAATTTGACATATTGAATTAGTTTGAGGGAAAAAAAAACAGGGGGAAGAACTAACTTTGTATTAGTAACACCATTTAATTCTTATAATAATCCCATGAGAAAGGCATGATCCTCATTTTACAGAGGAGGTCATTGAAGTACAAAAGGGTTTACAGCTTGCACACTTGAACGCAATTTGTTTCTGAAATCACTCTTGCCCCCACATTTCCACCCCAGGGGAGCACCTGACTGTTCTCCCCAGCACCCCCACCTAGCCCCACCCTTACCAGCTTCCTGGTTTATGATTTCAGAAAAGAGGGCTGTTTCTCTTGGTCTCCCACTCTAGCACTTGGATTTCATTAACAAGCACAGCTGTAATTGAACTTCTATTCAGCAGCCACAGCTTGGCAATTACTCAAGTTCTCCCAAGCTCAGAGCCTATGTTCACTTCCTTTCGGCAGATAGAGAGAAAAGAAAGCAAACCTCAGTCCACATTCCTAAGGCAATGTACCCTGCTTGTGCCATTTTCTGTGTCTCCCTGTGTTCCCAGGACACTGTGCACCTAGTAATTTCTAAAGAAGGCTGTAAGATTCAGATGGTAATCACGGCCCCCTTCTGGCGCATTCCCTGGACTCTTGGCCTCATTAGAAATCCTCTCGCTGCCTGCATCCAGCCTCTCACTTGCAAGTAAATGCTGGCCTCTGCTCTCCTTCCTGCCAGAATCTCAAGGCACCTCATTTACTTTTTTCTTAATGTAACATTTATTGTCGTTTCCCTCCTATTCTCTGATTATAGAAGGAATACATGTTTGTTGCAGGAAAATGTGAAAATGTGGAAAATTACAAAGAGAGTAAAACTCAACCATAATGTCACCAGCCAGAAATAAGCACTGTTACTATACGGAGGGGTAAATGATCCTTGACTTTCTTATATATGGCTTCTGTGCAATTGCACATTACATATGAGAATCCCTAATCTAGAGATCCAAAATGCAAGTAAAATAGGACCACCTGTTTTCTCACAGTGCACAATTCCAGGGGGCACTGTTCATATTGATCTATGGGAATGACACCCTCTGAAGTTGTGCAGTGTACATTCTATGCAGCTGTACTTGGCAGTCATGTCACAGGGCCTGGGAAATCAACACAGCGCAAGTTGTAGGTAAACTAAGGGACTAGAGCTGCTCCTGAGAATGGTTACAGTAGGGATATGGTGCCAGAATCATGTGATTTTTCAAAGAGGCTAGATATCTGGATTTTAAAATAACATCACTTATTTTTAAATGCTGGCAACTATTTCATTTTTTAAAACCCACTGTACAAAACAAATAGGCCTAATCTAGACTTTGGGGTATCTGGTGAAGCTTCTCAACTCCCTTTTTTTCTCCTATACCAGCCACCCTTGCTTTCTACATGGGGTGGCCTCGAGAGCAATATTCTTAGGCAGGAAGCCTCACTCTAATTGTCCTGTACTTGGGCACTGCAGAGGGGTGGGGGGGTGGGGAGGCAGTCAGCAAGGGCCCCACTAAGACAATGAGAGAAGACAATTTCCTCTGCCACCTCTCCAGCCTTTCATCCTCCTCTACAAATGCCTCATCAGCATATTCCTTTCAACCATAAAAGAACCCCTTTGAGGGCCGCCTGGGTGGCTCAGTTGCTAAGCCTCTGACTCTTGATTTCAGTTTAGGTCATAATCTCAGGGTTGTGAGATGGACCTCTCTGGCTAGGTTCTGCACTGGGTATGGAGCCCGCTTAAGATTCTCTCCCTCCTTCTTCTTCTGCACCCCCCCACCTAAAAAAACAACAAACAAAAAAATTTTAAGAAACTTTGAGAGGAATTTTAGTGAGTACAATGTACAGCAACATTTGAACCACTCAGCGATGCTTTCATTGATGCCACAGATGAGTGTTTAGGTAAAAGATTTAACATTTGGGACTCCCAGGAAGAGTAGGGAAAGGACAGCAGGTCCTGGCTAAGGGAAGATGCTCAAGGCCATTTTCCCAATTGTTACTACTAAGGAGGACAGTTGATGTGTTCTTTTCTTTGATGGCACATTCATTCATCTGAATATTCCAGTAAGATGTGTCCCACCCACTGGGCCGTGAGCTATGTGGGAGTAAGAAATGAAACTGGTTTCATTCCCTGGCCTGTCTCTCTGGTGCCCAGTGGAGACACTGCCACAAAGTCTGTACTGTCAACACCCTCCCACCCCAGGCTCAGGCAGAGCACCTCTAAAGAATTCCCTCCTTCATATGAGATTTGGAGCAACCATAAGTCAGGATCTTCATTGCTTTTAGCTCTCTAGGAATAGAAATCCTTTGTAATATGTGAGCTTACAGTTTCACTTTCAGAGAATGAACTTCCAAAGATATTTCTAGCAAAACATTATGTATAAAAGCGGGGAACTTTGTAAACACTCTTTCAATATTTTTATCCATGTGTGTGTGCATATATAATATTTAATATCTCAAAATCATGTCTTTCATATAACCACACATTATAGCTAGTTTTCTGGGACAATAAGTATTTTTATTTAACATTGTTTGTGTTTTTTTTTTAAAGATTTATTTATTGAGAGAAAGGGAGACAGTGAGAGAGAGAGCATGAGCAGGGAGGCGGAGAAAGGCAGAGGGAGAGGGAGAAGCAGGCTTTCCACTGGGCAGGGAGCCGGATGTGAGGCTCACAAGAACCCAAGGCAGACGCTTAACTGTCTGAGCTACCCAGGCACCCCTCTTTAACATTGTTTTTAACAACCACATAGAGGGGTGCCTGGGGTTGCTCAGTCAGTTAAGTGTTTGCCTTCAGCGCTCCCTGCTTAAGAGGAAGCCTGTTTCTTCCTCTCCTGCTCCCCCTACTTGTGCTCTCTGTCAAATGGATTAATAATATCTTTAAAAAAAAAAAAGCACATAGAATTCCATTACATGAATATACCATAATTATATTTCCTGATGAGCAGATTGTTTCCAACTTTTTGATACTGTAATACATTGTCCACAAAAGCTTACCCATAGCTGTGATTATTTTATTTCCATTATTTATTATAAATTTATTTATTTGCATTATAGTATTTTATGTTAAACTACCTGATCAAAGAGTATGCCAATTTTGATGCACAAGTTACCCCATATAAATATATCCCGTTTTCACATACTGCGTATGAGTGCTCATTTCCCCACCCCCTCATCCATAGTAGATTCAGAACCAGATTATGGGGCAAGAACCAGATATGAGACGAGACTCACCTGAGTCGTCAATGAAAGCACTGCCAGAAGACTCAAATGGTACTGACCATCCTAATTACCAAAACTCTCTAAGAGAGGTTCTTATATGGCTGGAAGAAATATGCTGAGCCATTTGTAGAGGAGGGCTGAAGTCCCTCAAGAGGCTTACTTAAGGAACAATCAGATGGCCATTAACCTGCTTTCTAAGGAAGGTGGATCCAATAACTGCAAGGATATTATTTTACATATTGGAGCATGCAAGTTCAGGGCAGAGCCAAACTGCTGGGATACAGACAGAGGCTGAAAACTGCTATAAATTGTCTTCTTCAGACACTTTGCTTTTTAACTACTGAAAAAATGTTTAATAGATGTCACATTTAAACAAGTATTTTGTATTCACTGGAAGGATATCCATAGTAAACTGGTAACTGATAAAAGCAAGATGAAGAACAGTTTCTTTTGTACTCCCCACTCTTAAAATTATTTATTTATTTATTTATTTATTTATTTATTTATTTATTTATTTTTGAGAGAGACAGAGAGAGAATGTGCAAGCAGGGTAGAGGGAGAGGGAAAGAGAGAATCTCCAACAAACTTCCACTGTGCAGGGCTCAATCTCTCAACCCCAAGATGGTGACCTGAGTGGAAATCAAGAATTGGATGCTTAACCAACTGAGCCTCTTATTCCCTGAATTTTTTTTTAAAGATTTTATTTATTTATTTGACAGAGAGAGAGATCACAAGTGTGCAGAGAAGCAGACAGAGAGAGAGGAGGAAGCAGGCCCCCTGCTGAGCAGAAAGCCCAATGCGGGCCTCACTCCCAGGACCCCTGAGATCATGACCTGAGCTAAAGGTAGAGGCTTTAACCCACTGAGCCACCCAGGCGCCCTATTCCCTGCTTTTTAAAGAGAACTTAGATAAATACTCATATTTTTCCATCTACTTACATAAGCAAAGGAAAATATGGAAGATAATATACAACATTTTTAACAGTGCCTATTAGGGATATTAGTCTGTAGAGGGGAAGAAAAGATGATTACTTTTACTTTAGATGCTTGAATCCCGTCAGTTGTTTTAACTGTGTCAACAAGCGCATACAACTTATGTAATTCAAATGTCCAATTATTAAAATTAAATTTGAAGAGGCACAAAATAGTAGCATGCCTAGAAGAGGCCACATCTCAGACCGTCTCTGGATAGATAATATTACCTTTGAAAATCTTTGCCTAAAAACCAGCGGTATTAAACACTGATGTTATGAGAATCATAGTAGGCATCTCTTTTTTGCTCTTGACCATATGAGATTATGTCTAGTATTTTGCTTTTAAATTAATGTGGATGTTGTTTTAAGTTAGACATTCTTCACCATATTTAAGAACTACTCCTTTATTCCAAGTTTACCTAGAGTTGTTAAGAAAAATGCATATTAATGACTACTTATTGTTTAAACAAAATCTACACTGTGGATCATTTGTGCCTCTGCACTTATAATCAGATATATTAATAACTTTCCTAATATTAAACCATCCTTGCATTACAAGACTAAGCTTGATTGGGTCATGCTTTATTGTACTGTTAGTACTAGAACCGACTCAGTTAGAATTGATTTGATGATGCTTTATTTGGGGTTTTTACCAGTATCCATAAGAAAGTTTGGTCGGTGATATTCCATTCTCATGTGTTTATAATCAGATTTTGCTATCGGTTATGCTGCTTCCTAAAACAATTTGAGGAAATTTTATTCTCTTTTTGCTCTACCTACTCAGTCTGAAAATGACTTATTCTTTGTATGTTTTTTAAAAACTCATTCATAGGGACACCTGGCTGGCTTAGTCAGTGGAACATGTGACTCCTCATCTTAGGGTCATGAATTCAAGCCCCACATTGGGCATGGAGCCTACCTAAACAAAAATAAATAAATAAAAATTTAAAAATAATTTAAAAGGGATATCTGGGTGGCTCAGTCAGTTAAATGTCTGACTCTTGATTTCAGTTCAGGTCATAATCTCAAAGTTGTGAGATCAAGCCCTGAATCAGGCTCTGTTGTTTTTTTTTTTTTTAAGATTTTATTTATTTATTTGACAGAGAGAGAGATCACAAGTAGGCAGAGAGGCAGACAGAGAGAGAGAGGGGAGGAAGCAGTCTCCCTACTGAGCAGAGAGCCTAATGTGGACCTCGATCCCAGGACCCTGAGATCATGACCTGAGCCAAAGGCAGAGACTTAACCCACTGAACCACCCAGGTGCCTGAGTCGGGCTCTGTTCTGGGTGTGGAACTGGCTAAGTGTGGAGGGATTCACTCTCTCCCTCTCTCTGCCTCCCCTACCCATGGTCCTGTTCTCTCTCTCTCTCTCAAGTGAATAAATGTGAATAAATAAATAACTCATCCATAAAATTATCTGAGCATAGACTCTTTCAGAGAAGTGCAGCTTTGTTTTTGTTTGTAATTTTTACTATTTCTTTCAGGGCTACTGGTCCATCTACATTTTCTATTTCTTTCTTTAGTCAATTTCATTCATTTTTATCTTCCTTGAAAAGAAGCTATTTCATCCAGATTTTTAAATTCATTTGTAATGTATTGTAGTATATCCTTTGATAATTCTTATAAAAGATTCTCTAATTCCATATATCTGGCTCTTTTTCCATTCTGAATTTTTGCCTATTTTCTTACATTCTCAGAGGCCTATTTCGCTGGCTGTTTTAAAGAATCAGGTCTTACAGTTAGCTATTAGTGTTTATTGGTCTTAGATTTTCTAGTTCAGTTTGGTTGTTCTTTTTTTTTTTAAGTGCTCTGTCCTGATTTCCTTGTGTTTATTTTGTTGACCTTCTCTTCCTAATTCTTGAGGTCAATACTCATTTCATTTGTTTTCCCTTTACTTGTTTAATGACTAAAGCATTTAAGGCAATTATTTTTCCTGAATCCAGCGTTAGCTCATCCCATAAAACCAAAGATGTTACATTTCATTTCCACTCTCTTTGAAATTATTTATATCCATAGTTGAGTTTTTAGGAGAGTTTTAATGATTTTTTTAACAACTGTTTCAGAGATCATTTTAAATTAAAAATAGGTTCATTATACAAAACAAAAATAAAGGAAAATCATTCCATCCAGAACTCTACCACTCAGTTGGTTTTATACATCATTCCAACCACTGGTGCATATGGCTGCTTCTTTCCTTTAAAAAAATCATATTATCTAGAGTATCTTAAAAGCCTCTTTCTTTCCTAGATAGTGTGTATGTGGTTATTGGGACCTCTTGCTACTACTCTTAAGGGGCTGTGAACTCTTGGGGTCCTCCAATAATTATGTGAACATGGGGATTGCTCAACAGGCAGATTTTAGGAGACTTTATTAGTGTCTTCTCTCCTTTAGGAGAGATAGGAAGACTTGTGACAAAGATTTCATGTACGAAAATACTGCTTTGCCTCCATGTCCTTTAACTAACCACCCCGTTATCAAGCTTGAAGCCAATGGAACCAGAAAATATCTCTCATATCCTCCTGTCTAGGACCCCAGCCTCCTGTCCAGCATCCCCAAATTCACAACCAGATCCATCCTTTACCATCCAGGCAAATCACATCACTTCTTAAGAGCTTTTCTTTCTGCATCGATAAAATGTGGATGACAGTAGACCCTTGCTCAGAAGGCAGTGACAAGTTTCAAATAAAATAATGTATAGAAAGCCCTTAACACAGAGCCTGGCACATAATAAATACTCAGTGATAGCTGTTGCTTTTGTGACTAATCCCACTACTTTCTAAACAAGCAAAACGAATAAAGATCTCACTTCTCCACTGAAGCTCAGGGGATCTCAATGCCTGCTACTCATCTGCAGTTTTATAAAAGCAATTAAAGCTTGCCTGTGATCGTGAGTCTCTTCCTCGTCCTTGAAGCACGAGTTGCCCTATTGAGAGAGGAAGCCAGTGCCCTTGTGCCCGTTCCAGTGCTGTTTATTATGCCAGAGAGGCTGCTCAGACTCATTACTGCTGCAGAATACAGGCCCCCAGAGGCTGAAGTGAAGCTGGATAATTACCAACAGATCCTTAATAGGTATGGACTCAATGGAAACAAGTCAATCAGGAACGCGGCATTTATGTCTAAACTATTCCATTCCATGCCTGGGGGCACCAGAGACTGCTAATGAGGGCCGAGCTCCTGAGGCCAAGGGCCCTGACCACCAGCTCCACCCTTGAGAGCCCCACGCCTAGGAGAATCCTGACACCCACTCTCCCCACCAACCACCCAGTGGCTCACCTCCAGGAGAACTAAGAGGCAAGCTGTTTTGGCCTGATATCAGAATCTTCTCTGCCTTTATAGCCTGGCCCTGTCTTCTCCAGTAGTAAATCTAGTACTCTCAGAAATTCCACCCTTAAGAGATCTCCTGAAGCAAGCCTCCCTTCTTGCTCTTCTCTCCCTTAATCCCTACTCAGCTATGCTTCTCCTCTTTTATTCTTACCACAGGGACCATCATTTAAAAAACCAGCAGTTACTTAAGCTCCCTAATTCTCTCAGAACCACAGTGTTGCCCTGAAGAAGTATGGCTTTATCTCTAACATTTGCTGTCAGTACGTATGCACACATGCAATTTAATCGAAAGCATGATGAACTGGGGGCGCCTGGGTGGCTCAGCTGGTTAAACGTCAGACTCTCGTTATCAGCTCAGGTTATGATTTCAGGGTTGTGGGATCGAGGCCCAAGTCAGGCTCTGTGCTCAGCACAGTCTGCTTGAGATTCTCTCTCCCACGCCCTTCCTCCTGCTCTCTCTCTCTCTCTCTCAAATAAATAAGTAAATTCTTTAAGAAAGCATGATGATTAGAATTCCTGACAGACTGTCTCCCAGAGCTAAGAATTTGAGTCCACAAACTGAGCTTTCTGGATGGTTCTGTAGCTCATCCTCCTAGGCCCCATTTCTTCTTGGTGGTAAAAATATAATCTTAGCAATTCAAAAAGGCCCTACCCCAGCTTATTCCCAGGATATAGGGACATCTACATTCTAGGGGGCAGAAGGGCCAGGTGCCAAGTGTGAATCTGATCCTCAGTCACTGTCCACCGCCCATACTGTCATCCTCCAAACCACTCTGCTCTCCTCCTGCCATGGCCATTGTTCATTGTCCATGCAGAGTATTTGATGAGAGGGCTCATTCCCATGGCAGAGTTACACTGGTCATTCAGCTATTTCTAGACCCTTCTCCCCAAATGGCATGCACTCACCTGCTTTTCTGCTATACCATTCCTCCTCAGAAGCACTAAAAGCCCCTGACTTAATGAACAAGGAAGGACAGAAAATCCTTGGTTAATATCTGAAATAATTATTCCCTCATAAGTGTCACACACACACAAACATGGTAGGTATTTAGGAGTAGGTCAAAGGTCCAAAAGGAAGACCCTCACCATTTGGAAAGCATCTAGAACATAACTACAATTGTGGACATACGCTGGCATTCTTAGAGGGAACAAGACAGGTTATATCAGTAAAGGGAAGCTGTGGTAGGAATTTCCCTAGGAAGGGAGATTCCTTTGGGATCAGAGGCCATCACTCCAAAATTTCATAGAAACATAAAAGGAAGTAGGTAAGTGATTCCACAGAAGGATGTGTGTTTACGTGTCCTTCAGCTAAGAGATCCACTGTGATGGCTTCTCAACCCACCTCCTTATGTGCTTCTGGAACATAGTTTTTCAAGATCCATTAACTAAGTCAGACCTGAAGCAAAAGTCAGAAGCAGCCAACATCTTTAGAACTCCTACAAAAGTATTAGCAGGAACTTGAAGGCATTTCATATCACCAGACAGCTCCACCATTCTTGGCCACCATACAAGATGCAAACAGCTTAGATCATCTATCCTCTGTGGGGAGGGTCCCTGGGTGGCACAGTTGGTTAAATCTCTGACTCTTGGTTTGGCTCAGGTCATGACCTTGGGACCTTGAAATCAAGCCCTCTGTTAGGCTGTGTGCTCAGGATGGAATCTGGTTGAGATTCTCTCCCTCTTCCTCTTCCCCTCCCACTTGTGCTCTCTCTCTCCCTTTCTCTCTCAAAAATAAATACACTTTTTAGAAAGATAATCTGTCCTCTGGATATTTTCCATCCCCAATTTAACCCAAGCTTCTTCTCCACCAACTCTTTCAACCCCAAGCAAAAAAGCAGCCCACGGCTGCCTGACTACCTTTCCCTAGAGCCTCATCACTGACATCCCTGATATGGACACTACCCAACAGCTTGGGTACCTTCAGTGTCCCTGAGGCTGACCTGTCCAAAAAAGAGCCCCCCGCCCCAGTTCTTGAGCCCCACAACTGTGATGTCTCCCATATATCAACTTGAGCCATACCTAGAACTTCTCAGCATCTCCTAGAAGGACCTCATGTCATAAATGCTAAATTCTCTAGCTTAAACCTCTTTTCTTCTCCATTGCTCCAATAACATTGATGCCTTTAGTGTCTTGTCCTTCTCTTTTTCTCAGCCTGTGAATTGCTTGGCTTCATATCCTTCCCTAACCAGCCTAGACTCCACAATCCCTCATTTCAGCTAACTGCTTGCCACTCACACTGTCAATACCCTGTTCCCCTGCCACTACCTCCCTAACCCAGAATCAGTTCAAGCTGCTAGAAACCATCACAGGATCTCATACAAATGTCACTACAAGTGCAGGATCTACAGCATTGGCTTCACTTTCCAGCCTATCTGGGAATCAGTTGAAGAATGAAGTATAAATATGTTTTGGTTTAATTGTCAAACTCCATCAAGTCTTTTAGCTTCATTGGGATGTTGGTGCTTATACCTAGGAGAAGTTGTAACAAAGGTAAACCAGCCATTGCCTCTGACCCAAGCAACAATGAAGTTCTGTTTTAAAGGATTCTGTGGACTATGACACTGTTGCCACTGTTCCATTTAAGAGACCACCATGCTTGCCCCCAGGGACAGTTTCAGGGGTTGGAATTAATTCCTTAGCCCCTTGCAGTGGAGCCCACTGGTAGTATTCCTCACAGACCCTTACTGATCACTGTGTCCTTGCACAGTGACCTAAATAAGCTAGGAGTTCTCTGTGTATCGAGAGATTAGCACTCAGGGGGAAGGTCAGCCCACATGTCCAAAGGCATTCTTAATTCTAGAGTGAGGATGGGGCTAGGCTCTTTGACAACAGATCTCCCCATCTTTGGGAATTAAGAGCACAACAACATCTTTGTTTATAGTCAAGGCCTACTCATCTGGTCCATGGAAGTGGTGAATGAGAGGGCAAAGAAAAGGTACACCAGTATAAGCACCCATGACATTACTCATTATATGTACATAGTATTTTATATTTGAATTCCTTAAACAGTGACACAGCTACACTATCTAGATCCAGTTGAGCTATACCATTAGGCCATGGATCATTCCAACACTCAGCCCTGTGGTTGCCTTGGGAAACTCTGAGCCATGTCTCAGTTTGGTAGCCTGAGTGACAGGGCCTCACTTGGCTTGTCAGTCTTTAGTCCTCATACTGTGACACAGTCACTCACCCCCTACCCACTGGTAAAGCTCAGGCACAGGCAATAGAAAACGAATGGCATGGGAGGCTGTCAGGTGCAAATAGTGGCAATTATACCCACTGCAGGATTCCCGAGCTGAGTTCCAGCCATATTCCTCATTTTCATTTGTTATTAAATGAGATAACAAAAGACTTAAAACAGGGCCTAGGACATAGCAGGTGCTCAGTAATGGCTAGTTGGTCAATAATGTTAGGCTGTGTAAGATTGTGGCTGACAGCAGGGACTCTAGAGAGCTAAATTCCTTTTATTGAAAGCTCAGTGTTATTGCTTACATGTTGTCTGGACTTGATGTGGTTATTTAGTGTCTCTGTGTCTCAGTTTCTCTTCCTTGAAATAGGGATAATAGTCACTACCCTCACTGGATTGCTGTGGACAACTTAGCACAAAGAAAGCATTCTGTACTTACAGCTAATTTTATTAACAAGCTAATGATGATGATGATATGATGATGATGATTAGAAAATGAGGGGTCTTTGGAGCCTGCCTTACTGTCTCCTTTCTTCCTCCCCATTCTCATCTGCCCTGCAAAACCCCCACCCAAGGTTCACTGCATCTTTGTCATCTCTGCTGAGATGCTGGGGAAACACATTCATGCTTGTTTGGACTGGCCTCTGCAGTAGATTAAAGATGGACACACATTCTCTGACATTCCTCCCATTGAGAAGTGGGTCTTCTTCCTCCATTCTTGAATCTGGAATACTTTTAGTGAATTTCTGGACCAATAAAATGCAGCAAGAGTTCCTAGGACTTCCAAGGCAAAGTCACAAGAAGCCTTGCAGCCTCTCCTTGGACCTTGTAGAATGCTGGCTGTCAAGATGCCCCTTCTCAGAACCCAGCTACCATCCCTTAGGAAGCCCAAACCACACTAAGAGCCCTGTGTCGGCACCCCAGCCTAAAGCCCCAGCTGAGATTGCAAACATCAGGATCAACTGCTAGCCATGTAAGTGGACATTTTGGACATCCAACACAGTTGAGCCTTCACATAACTGCAGCTCAGCTGCCACTTTTGTGCAGCTACATGAGCGACCCCAAATGAGAACCACCGAGCTGAGTCCAGTCAACCTCCAGAACAACGAGAGACCAAAAAAAAAAAAAAAAAAAAAAAGTTGTTGTTTGAAGCTACTAAGCTTTAGAGTAGCTCATTACAGCAGAAATGAAAAACCAGAGGGGCGCCTGGGTGGCTCAGTTGGTTAAGCAACTGCCTTCGGCTCAGGTCACGATCCCAGAGACCCGGGATCGAGCCCCACATCGGGCTGCCTGCTCGGCGGGAGGCCTGCTTCTCCCTCTCTCACTCCCCCTGCTTATGTTCCCTCTCTGGCTGTGTTTCTCTCTGTCAAATAAATAAAAAATCTTTAAAAAAAAAAAAAAAAAAAGAAATGAAAAACCAGAACAGTGTCCAAACTGAAGGAGGCTATCAGGTTCTCCTACCCTCTGTCCTTAGGTCATTCTTTTCTCCTTCTATAGCTTCACTCTTCACCACCTGCCCCTTGCTTGGCAGCAGGGTAACTCCTGCTATGCATAGTAGAGTTTAGCCTACAGAAAAGGCAGAGAGAGGAGGCTTATTTAGAATGCCTGGGAGGCATTAAGCATTACACGCCTCCCAGAAATCCAAGAGCAGAGTTATAAGCAGGCTGGCCTTGGTGAGGCTGGGAATCTGGGGATAAGGAGAAGCTGAAGAGGTTCCAAGTGTTTCTTTCCACCCGTGCATTCCATAAACACCTGCTTAATACCCACTCCGGACCAGGTTTGTTCTCCACTCAGCTACTTTCTGATGTCTGTTTTTCTCTGGACCATCGGTATCTCCTGATGCATCCCCATCAGCAACACTTTCTCTTTTCTCTACATTAAAAATCCTGTTGCTTCACAACTGTCCCTCATTTGTGACACACACTCCTCCCTCACATGGTCCCTGCTCAATGTGGAAACCTCTCTAACTGCAGTTTGGCCTCTTCAGCTGAAGCTGAATGTCACAAGTCAAAATCCCGACAGCAAGAATGGATCAGCCACACCTCAGGCTTGGTGTCGAGCTCTGGTCCATGCAACACTTGGAAAGCCAGCATTATGCTGATGTGGAGAGATTCTTTTTTTTTTTAAGATTTTATTTATTTATTTGGCAGAGAGAAAGAGAGAAAGAGAGAGATCACAAGTAGGCAGAGAGGCAAGCAGAGAGAGAGGAGGAAGCAGGCTCCCCACCGAGCAGAGAGCCCGATGCGGGCGATGCGAAGAGGTTCTTTTTTTTTTTTAAATAAGATTTTATTTATTTATTTGACAGAGAGAAACACAGCAAGAGAGGGAACACAAGCAAGAGAGGGGAGTGAGAGAGGGAGAAGCAGGCTTCCCACCAAGCAGGGAGCCTGATGCAGGGCTTGATCCCAGGTCTCCGGGATCATGACCTGAGCTAAAGGCAGTCGCTTAACCAACTGAGCCACCCAGGCACTCCTGTTGAGAGATTCTTAATAGAAGAGGTGACAGAGTGAAAAGTCAAGGGCTAGATTAGACGACCTGCACTCCAAGAATGGCTTCGTCACTAGTTTGTGTGTGTCCTGGGGCAACCTACTTCCCTCTCAGGTGGTCTTGCCTCCTCCTGTACAGAATGAGGTAACCCCATCAGGTGGGAGGACAGCGGCAGTGCACCTGATAAGCCTTCCAGAATCTAACAGAAGCATGTCAAGTTTGCCTGTCTCTTTTAACTTTCTAACAACTTTTTCCAATAGGGACTAATATCATCTTCATTTTATAGTTAGGGAAACTGAGGTATGGCCAGATTAATAGCACGCTCCAGCTCACACAGCCAGGAAGTAACTCAGCTGGGACACAGACAAAAATCTGTTTGCCATCAAGGCCTGTGTTCTGAGTCATTCCCTTTGTCCCTTATCTATGCCACAGTCTGTGTGCCCAGGAGGAAGATAATATAAAATAAAAAAGGTTGAGAAAAGCTGGCACAGACTACATTATTTCTTTCAACATTATATCTTTCTCTCTTATGCTCTAATATTTTTTTCTGTTAAGTATTTTAGAACACTGGGGCTTGGGAAGTAATAATGAGCCGGATGTAAACCAGCGACCTCAAGGAGAGAGGACTGCTCACAATGACATCCCTCCTCCGCCAGGGGATCATTTCATGATAGCAAATAATACAGGGTGGGGAGATAGCTCCATCTCTTTCTATTAATACCATTCAGTGGAGATTTGTTAAAGAAACAGACCTGTATCCACTTTTGTGGCCAGGGAAGTGGGAAAAGGCCTTGATCTCTGCAACCTTTCAGGCCCTCCGAGGCTGTGTATGCAGAGTATGCACAGGGTCCTGGCTGGTGCAGATGAGCACCCCCATTAACGGAGCTCTCCCTCTAATGAGCACAGCCCCTGAGGAGGGAGGGCAGGGGCCTGGGTCAGCAGGAAGGGCTCTGCCTTCCCTATAGATTATGGTCTGGAGAACAGGGTTCACAGGATCTCAGATGTGCATGTGAATTTCTTGCTCTGTGCTGTGGCTCCCCAGCTTGAATACAGATGAAGCCTGCTAAAACCCAGGCCCCTGCGGGGAGAGGGCTGGCTAGAGATTTTTTAATGTCTGCCAAGAGACAAGGGAGAATCCTTCCACCCAGGGGTTCTCAGCTGGGATTTCCCCAGACTAGAATATACTTAGGGCATCAGCAGCAAGGGATGCACACAAAGTGAGGGGGTGGGGAATACTGATGGCACTTAGCATTTAGTATTTCCAAAACAGGCTTTGTAGACACCCTTACATGTATTAATTTCTTTTTAAGTTTCTGTTTTAATTACATATGGGATGCATGCTAAAAAACACAATCTTTTATAATGGCTATGCCTGTGTAGAGCACTTACTGTGTACCAGGCCCCATTCTGATGAATTTTTAAAATATTAACTCATTTAATGCTTTAACATTTTAAATTACACGATTTTTTTTTTTTTTTTGAAACTAAGTTCTATACCCAACAAGGGGCTTAAACTCATGGTCCTGAGATCAAGAACTGCCAGGTGCCCCTATATGTTCTGTTTTTATCCTTATCTTACAGGTGAGGAAACTAAGGCACAGGGAGGTTAAGGAACTTTCCTTGGGTTCGACAATTAAATGGTAAAGGCTGGGATTTCAACCTAAACAAATGTGTATCAGTTAGCTTTTGCTATGTAACAAATCATCCCCAAGCTGTATGACTTTCAGCAGCACACACTTATTATTTTTCACAATTAGATGAATTGGCAGGCTAGTATTTCTGGTCTGAGCCAGCTCAGCTGATCTCTGTGGTCTGCTGGCAGCTTGGCCAGAGCCAGATGGTCTAGGATGGCCTCATCTTCATGTCTGGTGACTGGATCCAACTGAGCTATGGTGACAGGGATGACTTGGCTGTGAATCTCTCATCAACCAGTAGGCTACTCCACTATTAACGTAGAGGGGGTCACAGGGATCCCAAGAAGGATGAGAGAGGGAGGATCCCAACATGTGAGTGCTTTTTGAGCTTCCTCTTGTATCATGTTTGCCAGTGTCCCATTGGCCAAAACAAGTTACAAGGCCAGCCCAGAGTCAGTGTGGGAAGGGAGGGGACTACCCAAGTTCATGGACATAGGGAGGGGAATAATGAGGGACTATTTTTACAGTCTCCACAATAGTGTTAGCTCTGAACCTCTCAATAAACTAAACTATTAGACCTCTAATAGTCTTACTCCAACTCTGGGCCTCAGTGAAGCCCTGGGCAGGAACTGCTGGGAGGAATCTTACAGCCAAACATGACCAGATACTGCTCATGCATGCCCAATGTCCCACCTTCTCCCAATACCCCACCTAATTGGTACCCTGTCATTATATGGAGACAGAATCGGACTAAGTGTCTATGGAAGGAAAAGGAAGTGGACTGTGAATCAGAGAGCTTGGGTCTAATTACCTGAAACTAGCTTTGGACCTTGGTTAGACAACCTCATCTCTCTGGGTCTCAGTGATTTTATTTTGTTCAATTCAGTAGTCCCATTCATGCAATAAATAACTTATTCGGTTGCCACTGTGTAATAGGCATCGTGTTAGACAACACAGATACAGTTGTGAAAATAGTCCTGCCTCCCAGGAAGCATTTAGCATCATGGTAAAATAGGTGTTAACCAAATAATCTCAGTAATGAGCATATAATTCCAGCCTGAGGTAAGTACTCTAAAAGTCCAGTTCTATGAGAAGTTACCTTGAAGGAATTTGGCGTAGACCACAAGAAGGGGGAATGAACAAAGATCCCCTCCAATTGGCAGTTGGGAAGAAGTTAACTGGCAGGATCAGGTGAAATAACATTGAACTCAGAGTGACTGGGAGATAATTCTCCATGGATCTCATAATTTTCTACACATCTCGAAAACAGAGGTCCTAACTCCCTTTGTCCTGGGCTGGCTCTTCAAGGGTATTGATACAGTGAACAGCCTTGGAAAATAGAGGTCACACCTCCCTCTGGAGCAGTAAGCCAGCATGCTCACCACCCAGTGTAAAAGATTCGGGTTCCCTAGGCTCTGGGTTCCTCTCCTATAATGCAGGAGCTGTCACTTAGTCCTCTTCCTATCATCCTGTGGGACATGAACTCAGAAAACCAAAGCAAAATTATAATATCTGGACTCTGCTACTTCTGTGAATAATAAACTGTCCTCTTTCTCTGACCCAGGTATCTCTTGTCTTCTGCCAGCATCTGTGAAGTTGTGGCAAAGCTACAGGTTAGCCTACAAGGAAGACAAAACTCAGACCCTTCGTAGTTCTTGATGTTCCCAAGCAAAGTGACACAAACTGAAGCTGGAGGATAAATAAAGCAGGGGATGGGGATGGACAGAAGTCCAGGCAGAGAACAACATGTGCAAAGGCGTGGAGGTGGTGGAGAGCAAGGAAGTGGAGAATAAGTGTCCACTGTAACAGGAATGGGGAACCTCATGAGGATATGGGGAGATGAAGCTGGGAGCAGATGGGGAGAAGTAGTCAGCATGTGAAGCAGGAAGACCTTATCCTAAGGGCAGTGCAAGGCACTGAAGGATATTTTGGGCAGACTAGATACAAAATCCATTGAGACTGACTTTGAATACTCCCCATCTTAACCTCCAAAACCTTTTCTACCTCAATGCTCCCAGAAAATAGTCTTGGTTGCAGCATAGGTTGGCATAGCAACAATGATGTGGCTGTTTTCTCTATGGTTTTATTTTTACAAATTCTAGATTGTCAAGCAGGCTGTAGGGATGTGTGTGTGGACAATTGCAGGTGCTGGGCAGGGGGAAGAGGAGTAGAGGGGCCTCCTCCTTCTGGCTGAGGACTGGACAGTGATAGAAGGTAATTTCTTTTGGGAGACTGAGCCCCCTAACTGGTCCTTTCTGGCCTGATGACCACTGTTTGATAAGTCACACCAGGCCAGGAAAGCAGTGTCTTTCCTGTAACCCATGAAATGCATAGTAAGGGAGGTTATACCTGGGACTTCAAAAGGAGCAAATTCCTCTTATTTGAGAGTATACAATACATACAATGTATCTGTGTGTGCAGTGTAGACTCAGACTACCTGGGTTCAAATCCTAGCTCCTCCACCTACCGGCTTTATGACTCCAGGCAAATTACTTGTTCTGTGCCTTCCCCCATCTGTTAAATGGGATCTAACTCATAGGGTCATCATGAAAATTAAATGGGGATTAAATACATAAAGTGTTTAGAACAGTATTTGGCATATAGTATGTATTCAGTGAATATTGCTATCATTGTTACAGCTTGTTTGAAATGTACCTTCTTATAACCTCTGTCATTCAAAAACTCCAAGCATTTATATCATTCCTACCAGAGAAGGCTTCATGCAACAAATGAAACACCTGTAATCACTAGATTATGTTGTTAATAAACTCCCTCTTGGAATCCATTGGAATCATTACACTTTGATATTTAAATCCCAAAATACAGTTTCAGAGTTCACTCAACCTAATTTGTTGATGACTCCTTAGTACTTACCAAGCTTCCTACCGAAGGGGCACATAAGAGATCTGGAGGGACTTCTTTGGGCTCTTAGGTCTTTAAACTGAAGAGGTTCCAGTCTAACCCACAGAACACGAGAAATAATAAATCATTATTTCTCTGAGCCACTAAGTTTTGAGGGGCTTCATTACTCAGGACTAGGTAACTGATATAGGAAATACACAGATTGCTCACCACACTTGGAGAGATTATGACTCATTAAGTCTGGGATAGGATCTTTCTCAAGCGTTTATTAATTCACTTGGTTTCCATCAATGCCTCCTCACCACCACCCCACCCCCTGTCCCGCTTTCCTGATGATAGGAATCACCTGGAGATTCTTGGGCCCCCAGCCAGAACTTCTGAATCAAAAAGTCTAAAAAAAAGACCCAAGAATTGAAAGACTGAATATACAAATGGACATTGGCCAGATTGTATATAAAAATAGAGCTCTGACCCATTATCAGCAACAATGAGCCCATGAAGCTGAACAACCCCCTGTAGCCATCAACTCAACACCGCCAGGATTTGATCAATAGCTTCCTTAATTTTTGGCCCTGCTTCCAACATAGGACAAGCAGAGAAAGCCAGATGTGCTCCCCTAAAGCCATCAGGTAAGGTGCCCCACTTCTAGTTGGCTACCTCCAGCATCCCTATGCCAATAGCCTCTAATTGGGACACCCCCAAAATTCCCCCTTTTCCACTTAAAGCTTTCCCACTCCCTGCCTGTCTCTGAGTCTCTGCCAAAATTCAGGCAAAGGTAGCTGCTAGAGCAAACTCTGAATAAATAGTTTTTGCTTATTTTTATTTCAGTGGTCTTCATTTACCTCCACAGAATTGATACATTTAATAATAACAAGTGATTCTTCTCATCAGGGAAGTTCAGAAAACCCCATCACAGACCCTTGCTACTCAGAGTATGCAGCAGCAGCAGCAGCACCTGGGAGCCAGTGTGATTTGCAGAATCTCATTCTCTACCCCAGACCTACTGTTTCAGAACCTGCATTTTTTTAAAAAAGATTTTTTATTTATTTGACAGAGAGAAACACAGCCAGAGAGGGAACACAAGCAGGGGGAGTGAGAGAGGGAGAAGCAGGAAGCCTGATGTGGGGCTCGATCCTGGGTCTCCAGGATCATGATCTGAGCCGAAGGCAGTTGCTCAATCAACTGAGCCACCCAGGCGCCCCAGAACCTGCATTTTTAACCAAATCCTAGAGTTGACCCTCCAGCACATTAAAGTGTGAAGATCATTGACCAGGAACATCGATCTGGGTCAGTGGGTCTCAGCTCTGGGTGCACATTAGAATCCTTTGGGGGCTGTTTAAACACCAAAGCCTGTCTTCCATAGTCAGAGCATCTGATTTAATTGGCCCTGAGTAGGCCTTGCACATCGGTGGTCTTAAAAGCTCCCTGGGTAATTCTCACACGCAGCCTGTGCTAAGAATGGCTGACTGACCTAGGACAATGGTCTCAATCTTTGGTGTGTCAGGATCATCTGGAAAGTCCCCTGGGCACAGAGAGGTCCAGGCTGGATGAGAGAGGTCAGTTCTGGCCTTGGCAAGAATAACCAAGATCCTGGGTGATTCTGAAACTGGTCGAAGTAGGAGAAGTGCTGTGGGGGGAGAGTCCGTGGAAGCGTGCCATACAGTTTTCTTTTCCTCTTAATTTCTTCTTCTTCCTCAATTCCACTTGTCTGGCACATGGCTCTTAAAACCCAAGGAACCTCAGAAATGGAGAGAACTGTAGGCATCTTTGAGCACAGTAAATGAGGGTCTGACAGCCAAATCTGGCTCATGGCGTGTGCGTGTGTTTTCATCTATACAGATCTTTAAAAAAAAAAAAAAAAGCTTTGAATCCACTGCCAGCATTTTTTTAAAGGAGATTTTACGTAAAAGTCTAAATTTCTGAATTCTCCTGAAAAATCAGGAGATTTAACCACAATCACCCCATTCCTGCATGGCAACCATTGGCTGGAATTGCTCCTTAAAATGGGGTCTGTGTTCACCAATTGCCCACAGTCTCTGCTTGATCCATTTCACTTTTTCTTTTTTAGTCTGCCTGTTTCTGCAAGCATCTCAGTTCAAAACCGTTATATTAACAGTCCTACCCCATGTTTTGTAAGTGAGAAGACTAAAACCTCCACCTCATCCTCATGGAAGCTCAAAGTCCCTGAATCGCAGCCAGTGTGGGGACGTGGGTCAGACCTCTGTGGGGCTTGTGGGAGGTGGTGATCCTGCTGAGACCCGACTTCCACACTATAGGACAATGACCTAGAGCTCACCAGCATCCACTCAGAACTTAGAACACCTTGAATGATAAGCAATCTCCACTTTTGGTTTTGGGGCTGTCACCTACTCAGATGCACTTACACAGCAGTTAATTCAACCCACTGAGCCTCAACAAACTTGTCTACACACTGAGAATAACAACAAGGTCTGATCTATAGGGTTATTTGAGGGTTAAATTAAATGATCTATTCTGGTACCTAAGACAAAGGAAAGGCGCCATAATGAGCACTAAATACTATCAGTGATTTTTTTTCTATATATTTTTCAAAATGTTCATTTTTGAGTTTCTGCCAACCCCAAACTGATTGGGAAAGTCATTTGGTAAGAGAGCCACCTATTGGATGAGTGGCTTGAGGCAAAGCTCTCAAAACTTCCTAAGCCTCAGTGTTTTTCATCTGTAAAATAGGAATAATAATAGCACTTACTCCCCAGAGTTGTCTAAAGTTTATATGTATAAAGCTTGCTTACCACATTGCCCAGCTCCTAATAACCTTGGCTTTTGACTCCTCAGAGCAGGGTCACCACCTAGTGGTGTAAGAGAGTAACTTCAGGCTTTACAGGGCATATGAGAAAAACAATGGCCAAAATATGGCCCTCATAGATGGATAGAAAGGTCTGATTTGATGGTGGAAAGTGAATTCAGAAAGAGGTGACTGGCCACTCAGTGAGTTTAGGAAATGTTCCCAGTTCCACTCCCAGACCACTCTTTACCACTATAGAGCACTCGCCATGACAACTCTGGCTTTTCAACGCTTGCTTGGGGGGCAGGGGTCTCTTCTGGACCTTAACCAGCTGGATTCTGGACTTGCTTGGCCCTGGTTTGGTTCATGGCTATTTGGTTTGCTGCTTGACCACTGGCTTGCCAGTTTCTGGTCTCAGCTATTCAGATGTTGCACACTATGCATGATTTGGCTCTGTACCATCATCATCGCTCGCACCAGCTGGTCCCTCCCAGCTGTGGATAACAGCTGCTCTTCTCTGCTTAGATATGTGGCCAGCTAGAGGGGTGGCCTCTTTCCCTTTCATAAGAGACCTGGAAGCTGGTCCTTCCCTGTCCAGAAGAAACCCAAACCACATAAAGTAGCAGTAACTACTCACTGCTACCAAATGGAGCCAGTAATCAGTCTACAAGAATGTTGTGTCAGCCTCTAAAAATGTAGCTTAAGGTTCCTTTTCTCTGCCACTGTCCTCACCTAGCCTCCCACTCCTCCCCAAGCAGGAACCAAGATCAAGAGCAGGGTATTCCTCCCTCGAGGAGGGATTAGTTGAGTTTAAGGATATCTTGTGTTTTCCACCATCCCAGCAATGGGCAGGGAAAGGCCATGCCAGGTGAATGGAGCCTCTTTCCACACTATCTCTTTCCCTCAGATTCTTTACATTGATACAGAAGAGATTATGACCTGAGAAGACAGGGAATCATTCAAGCAGACAGAAACTAAAGATTTGTTCCTATTTTTCTTTCGACAAATATTTAACGGGCACTTACTACGTACCTGGCCCTGTTCTAGGTGCTAGAGATAAGCTGAGGACAGAACAAACACACATGCTCTCCTGGGCCTGAATTCCAAAGCAGAGGTGGATGACAAAATAAGTAAAACATATAGTGTGTTGGTTATACGTGCTAAGGAAAAACAAATCAGGGAAATGAGAAGGTGATGAGAAGGTGACATAGGAACAAAGATCGGAAGTGGGGAGGGACTGAACTGTGTGAACATCTGGAAGAGGAACATCTCAGGTGGAGGGAAGGGAAAATGCAAAGCCCTGACCTGGGACTGCCATGTCCCAGGAGTTACGAGGAGATCAGTGTGGCTGGAATGGGTGATTGAGGGGAGAAGAGTCAGAGATGAAGTCAAAGAGGTACTATGTCGGGGGTGCCTGGGTGGCTCAGTCAGTTGAGTGGTTGACTCTTGATTTTGGCTCAGGTCATAATCTCTGGGTTGTGGGATCAAATCCCATGTCAGGCTCAGTGCTTGGGTGGGAGTCTGCTTGAGGATTTCTCTCCCTCTGCCCCTCTCCCTGCTCTTTCTCTCTCTCAAATAAACAAATAAATCTTAAAAAAGAAAAGAGGTACTGGAAGGTGTGAAGCCATTGGGGAGCAGAGGAGTGACAAGATCTAAATTATGCTTAATGGGGTCAGTCTGGCTGCCATATGGAGAATGGATGGATGGATGGATGGATGGACGAATGGACGGATGGATGGATGATGGGGTAGAAAGTTCCATTTCCCCAACTTTCTTTTGTTCAAACTATAGAGGTATGATTGGTCAATTTTAGAATAATTCATGGAGCTGACCACTCAGTTAAGGATATTCCAGAGATGCCCCCAAATAAGAAAAACAAAGGAAGAAGTTGTAAATATGGCTGAAGTTCTGAAGAGCCTCTTCAGATGCCTGGGGGAGCCAGAACTAGAGACTACAGTTGTCCCAATTGAGGTGAGAGACATTCTAAAACTGAGCTTTGGACATCAGGGAATTTTCAGTGTGAAATATCTGCTGACTTAAGCCTTGGTGTGTGGTTCTGTTTTTTTTTTTTTTTTCCGTGTGTGTTTGTGTATGTGTGTGGTCCTTTTTGTAAGTACTTTTTATATAATCTTGCATAAACAGGACTCAAGAGACCATGCCTGTCCAGTATAGATAATCCTGAAGGGAATACTGTGTGGGTGATGCTGAGAGAAGGCTGCACTTTATGGGGATGTCGGGTCCCTTTTCCACTGCACCAGGAAGAAACCCTTTTCTTGTTAAACATCCAGGCTCTCAGGGGAACCTGGCCCAGCCCAGACTGCTCTCCCAGCTGTATCTCACCTATAGCCACAGGGAGACTGGAGACAGAAAGTTTATCGAAAATAAAAACCACTTTGACTACCTCAGCAGGTAATGTCTCACTAATGGTTAGTCATGCAACTTCCAGTCTGGATTCAGTCTGGCCACAAAAGCTTCTTCTATTCCACACAGTCATTAGCAACCCTGGAATCAATAGATAGCTCATGCCAGCCTTAAGAAATGCACAAATCGTCATAGCCACAGGTCCAGTTAGGCTACTGTGGTGATGCCATGTGCTCACTAGGGGGAAAACTGCACTCAGATGATGCATATTCTCCTCTTTTCGCTTAAAGACAACAGTACAGCAGATAAGTAAGTACATACGCCTGTATTTTCAGTCTCTCTCGTTCTTTCTCTCTTTCTTTCTCTTTCTCTCTCTCCCTTTCTGCTTCTGTCTCCCTTTCTCTGTTCCCTCTCTGTCACACACACAGACGCACACACACATAATCCGGATACTTTTTTGCCTTTAAAAATAGCATTGATGGGTTGCCTGGGTGGCTCAGTTGGTTAAGTGTCTGCCTTCGGCTCAGATCACAATCCCAAGGTCCTGGGGTCCAGCCCCACACTGAGCCTCACAGCGAATTCCCTGCTCAGCAGGGAGCCTGTTTTTTCCTCTGCCTGCTACTCCCCCAGCTTGTATGCTCACTCTCTCTCTGTCAAATAAAAAAACGAAATCTTTTAAAAAATATAACATTGGGGTGCCTGGATGGCGCAGTTGGTTGAGCGACTGCCTCAGGCTCAGGTCATGATCCCGGAGTCCGAGGATGGAGCCCTGCATCGGGCTCCCTGCTCAGTGAGAAGCCTGCTTCTCCCTCTCTCACTCCCCCTGCTTGTGTTCCCTCTCTAGCTGTGTTTCTCTCTGTCAAATAAATAAAAAATAAAATAAAATAATAAAATAAAATTAGTAAGCATGTACAATGATGATGTCTGAGACAGCCAAGGAGAGAAAAAAAACGTCTGTATAAGGAAGAAACAAAGACCTACATCTGGGACAAAAGTTCATGGGAGTATCTTAAGTTATCATTAAGAGGCAGCAACAATAAAGATGTAATTGTTTGCCATACTAAAAAATGGCTAACTTTCCAAACAAAGAAATCAATGCATATGTTTAAATTTGTCTATGTGAAGAATATTTGTAATGAAATAAAAACCTCTTATGTACAAAGAAATATGCAAATTGGTAAATGCTTTCATTCATAAAAATTGTGTTTTAAATGAATATTTATTGGCACCAAGTACGTTCATTACATATTGTTAAAGAAAAAATTAAATAAAAAAACATAGGTTTTGCATTTCTAATAATCTAATGGACTAGGCATCTTGACAAAAATCCCTGACACAAAACATGTAGGAATCATTCTAAATGTGGTAAAAAATCCTTCCAAATGAATACATGAATTAGGGTGTAAATAACAGAAATTCCCCAGATGCCAACTTTGAAGTGAGGCTGAAAATCAGAGTGGTAAGTTGACACGGAGCCTTGGGGACAACTGCCAGTCTCAGTGTCCAAGAAGTTTTTACAGTTTTACAGATTTTAATAGTTACATGGGAACAAATGACCAAAGTCCTAGACTTAAGCATCATGGGAAAATAAGGTCAAGACCCTCAAAGGACTATGCCCTTGGTAAAAAGTCTGACTAGAAAATAATTTACCCACTGGCAAAGAGATAAGACTAAGGAAGCCTGTAGAACTCAATCTGAGGTCTGATAGGGAAGGAGTATTTCCCTAAGAATTCATAATCATGGAATTATTCTCACATGTATTTGGGATTTAAATTATATCCCCTACAAGGTTTGGAAAACCCCAAGGTGAAAAATTAGTAGAGTTATTCCAGGTCAGTTTCTTCAGAGTACCCAGAAGAAGAAAATGCATATTCTCTCTGGAGGTACCTGTCCTCAACCCAAGCATCCCTGAATCCACAGAAAATGCCCTCTTAAACATAAGCTCACTAAAAACTAAAAACTAAAACATGCATGAATAAATAACCTATCATAAATGAAACTAAGCCGAAACAACAAACAGCAGAATTAGAACTCCATAACATAGATTGTCAGATTCAGAATATTTTTTAAAAATACATTTTAAAGAAGAAAGGTATAAAATACTATCCCAAAGAGCAGAGGCAAGAGTGAAAAATAACCAAATATCATTTTAGAAGATAAAACAATAATTTAAATGGAAAATTCAATGAACAGATAAGTCAGATAAATTAGAAACAGATAAAGAGAAAAAAATAATGACCTAGAAAACAGACCCCAAAAAACTACCCAGAATATTGCACAGAGAGATAGAGATAAAAATTTATAAGTGGTTAAGAGACACTGCTTCTGGAATATATATCCAATCATATTTCCAAAATAAGGGAAGGGATATGCAAGGTGAAATAAGCAAGATGGTAGAATAGCAAGTGCCAGCCCTCATTCCCACAGAAACATCAATGCTCGCAACTATCCCTGGAGGGGAATGAAGATTTTTGTGGGAATCTGGGAGACCAGTGGAGAAATTCCAGCACTCTCTTCAAAATCCAAAAATAAATGCATTGAAGAGAGTAAGGAAAACAGTTTTACTTCATCTCTGTCACCCCTCCCCTGGGTGGTACAGCTCAGTACCAAGAGAGGTCCCTGGCCCACAATTTATCCCATGAGGGAAAGGAAGAGCAGAATGAGTGTCTGGCTTCACCAGTGTGCAGAGATGTTGCCCAAGAGGCCCACTCTGCTTTACCCCACTCAGATTGCTGAAGGTATTAGTACAGCTGAATAGTCTAGGGAAGCTAGAGTCAGGGAAGAGAAACAGTCTCCTAGTAACCACCCTACAGATCTCAAAAACCCAGCCACAGATCCTACTAACTAATCCTCAGACACCACCAAGAGGTCTGCCCACAAATCCCATGGAACTTCTCACCTGCAGCTCCCCCAAATGACCATTGCAGCCCCAGCACTCCATGTGTACCCTTAAGAGAGTGCACATGAGCCTCCATAAATGGTGTGCACATGCTCCAACAAATGGCATGTGCAATCTGCTGCAGACAATACATGGATATCAGCAACAGGCTTGCTTCTGCAGGCTTGGGGGGAAGGCACACAAGCATGCACACTTCAAGACGTTGGCCTGGGGAAAATAAACAGGAGGCTCTCAGCCCTTGGTCCAATTCTGAGGGATGGAGAGAAGGCACATAATCCTAAGATTTCTCCTCCAAAGAAGAAACAAAAGGGAATGAAAAGAATGAAGAAAAGCAATCCTTGAAGAAATAATGATTTTCAAAAACTGATAAGGAAATTAATCCTGAGACTCAGAAAACATACAAATCCAAAAAACGGTTTTTAAATCTGCACCTGTGCATGTCACACAGAAACTGAATAATATGCAAACTTCTCCTCCCCAACTCTACTCACCAATAATAAAGATCTTAAAAGCAGCCATAAATAAAAGACAAAGGAATAGAAATCTGAGTAGCAAGTCTTCTCAGTGGAAATCTGTACACAATGAACTGAGATCTCAGTGTGCTAAAAGAAAAGAATCGGCACTTAAAATTATATACCTAGCTAAACTATCATTTTCTAACAAGAACAAAATAATGCCACTTCAAATAGAATAAAATAATGTATTCATTAAGGAATTAATAAGGCATGTATTTGAGGAAGAAGTAAAGTGAATCCCAGAAGGTCTAAAATGTACAAAGAAATGTGCAGACAGGTCTGCGGATTTGGTGGTCCTACATAAGACTGGTTAGAATCATAAGAGCATAAGATGCATCACAATGGTGCCCTTAAGCCGGGAAGGGAAGATGTTCTGTTTGAAGATGCTAAAGTGTTGAGATACTCTCCCTCTGAAACATCCTGTCCAGAAAACCTTTTGCCACCATAACATTAGAAAGTCTTTTCTAGAGGAAGCTCCACAGTCCCCTTCATTGCCCCCGGGGTACTCTTCCCTCTGGATGAACCCAACCTGCAACTTTATCCTCCCCAAAAGCTACAGAGCTGTTAATTTTCCAGTTAATCCTCCAAATCTACATGCCAGTTTTCTAATCAACTGACAGCAATTCTGGATAAATCATACTAATATTTAAAAGGAAAAAAAAGGCATCTCATTTTAAGTTTTTGAAAGGAGAAAAGTCATACTCAGAAGAAAATAAAAGAAAGGATTTTGGCTCTCAAATCTCATTTTACAACACTTGCTTCATATATGTTTCATCTCTTAAAACAGTCTTGTCCTTTTCTTGCCATGTGCAAACTCCTACTCCTCCGTCAAGACCCAAATCAAAGTTCTGTAAAATATTTCCTGATTCCTTCTATGCTAATACTGTGCCTTGCACATAATATTTCAGTTTTTGCCATTATTTCTATATGTCTTTATCACTGGACTGTGAACTTCCTAAAAACAAGAACTAGTTTTTGCTTTATCTGTATCCCCAACTTCTGGGACATCATCTGACCTATAATAGGTGTTTGTTCATATGTATTTATTGACTGAGTGGACGGCCTCCATGGATTTTCAAAGTTATCCATTAGATACAGAGTATTCAATCACTAGGTAATCAGGCCTCATATCAGTATTCTGGATCCTAGGAGAAGTCTAGCTCACAAAATGTAAAATCCCCCCAGTACGTAAGGAAATAAGCCCAGCAATGTGATTATATTGACATTCCCATAGGATTTGGGGCAAATATCTGTGACATGGACCTAATGCTCTAGGACTGCAAAAAAAAACAAAACAAAACCAAAACCAAAACCAAACAAAAAACCAGAGGGCTCTTGGACCTTATTAAGTCCATGGTCCTGAGAACATTTATTGAGAAATTTACTTATCAGGGTTGGTGACCTCTAGATTTGGATTTGTCTGCCTGCTTTCTAAGCCACTCATTAATCTGCAGGACGTTCTTTGAGCCTTGATCATTTCTACCTTATTAGCATATCATTAATTTCTATGTAAAGCAGGGGTCACAGACCATCACTGTGACACAATAATTCTCTGAATGTAGGAAACTAAATCATTTAAATTTCTGAGCAGAAATGAGAAGATATGTCTCCAAAAAAGTGGTTCAGTGATAACAGAATAGAAAGTATCCTTGAGTAAGAAACAGCATTTTGTAGAGGAGGGAAGAGAACGTCAAAATTCTAGGCAGGGATCCTTTTTAGGTAAATGATCAGAAAAGGCAAATATATAGAGACTAGAAAGTAGATTAGTGGTTCCCTGGCATTGGGGGTGGGAAAGGAGATTAAGTGTAAAGGAGCTCAAGGGGTCTTACTGGGTGATGGAAATTTTCTACAACTAGTTCGTGGTGGTGGATGCACAGCTCTGCCAAAGTTACTAAAAAGCACTGAATCACACACTTAAAACAGATGAAGTTTGTATGATGTGTAAATGATCCCTCAGTAAAGTGGGTTTCTTTGTTATCAGTTTCAATATTAGCAATATCAAGGACAAAACAAAGTTTGGTTAGATACCACTGCTAGTAGCTCTGTAATTAGCCACATGAAGAATTAAGGAGGGCTGCCTGTGTGGCTCATTCGGTTGGGCAAAGCATTCTTGATTCCAGCTCAGGTCATGATCTCAGGGTCCTGGGTGGAGCCCTGCATCAAGCTCTCTGTTCAGCGGGCAGTCTGCTTGAGCTTCTCTCCCTCTAACTCTGCCTCTCCTTCCACTTGTGCTCTCTCTCTAAATATATAAATCTTAATAAAAAAAAATAATTAAGGAGACTGAGACCAGGGAGGACTTCAGAAGCTTGCAACAGGATATTCACTCCAGTGCAAGTGTTTGATTTTTCCATTATAGAAAATGTCGAGCATATAGAGAGGATGAACAAACCTCCATGTACACAACACCCATCGTCTTTAACAATGATCCAACTCATAGACAATCTTATGTCATCTAAAAGCCCATCTACCTCATCCTACCCCACATACTAGATTTTACAGCACTGTGTTTTTAAATTTTTATTGCGGAAAATGTCAGGCATACAATAACGTACACCATGCAGTACAATAAGCCCCATAAATCTACCTTCCAGCTTCAACAGTTATCAATACATGGCCAGCTTATCTTATCTCTATTCCTCTCATTTCCCTTGTCCTGTCTCATTAGTAAGCATACCTTAGACATCAAATCACCTCATCTGCAAATATTTCATTAAGTATCTCAAAAGGGGAGAACTTTATTCTTTTAACAAGCCACGGTACTATTATTATATACCAACAAAATTAACAGTATTTTCCTGATATCACTAAATACCCAGGGTTCAGATTTCCAAATACCATAAATGTCAAAAATACGTTTTTTTAAGAGTTTATTTGAGTCAGGATCCAATGAAGGTTCATATGCTGCTATTTACCAACATGTCTCTCATTTCCTTTAGTCTGCAGACCCTTCCCACCTCCTGCCCCATTTTTCTCTCATTTTCCTTGCAATTTCTTTGCTGAAGAAACCAGGTCATTTGTCTATAGACTTTTTCTCAGTCTAGATTTTGCAGCACTATTTTTAATAACAAAACACTGGAACCAGTAGACACTATCCATCGAAAAGAAGTCAGTTAAATAAATGAGGATATAATCCCCATAATGGAATTCCTAAGAGCTGTGTGAGGGATGCCTGGGTGGCTCAGTTGGTTAAGTATCTGCCTTCAGCTCAAGTCATGATCTCAGGGTCCTGTGATTGAGTCCCTCTGTTCCCCATCAACCTGTAAGTCCCTGAGGGTAGGGAAGCATCGCCTACTCCTGTGCCCCAGGGATAGGCAAGTAAGCCAGGCCTCATCAATGATGGCACTGCATGCCCTTGTCCACAGTGATGGGTTCAGAGAGGAGCAGAGGGCCCATCATTCTACCAATCAGAGCCAACAAATATCATCCCTAGGGCTTTGACAGGAATGACTGGACAAAAGTTTTTCTCTTTCTCCTAGACAGGCAAGCTAGTTGGATATAGTCTGCTGCCCTAGAGGGGCCGTCCTGGCCACAATTTGAGGAGGGTCTGCCTGAAAATGAAACTAATCTAGATAGCCCAGCAGAGCCAAGAGATGGAGAGAAGTCCTGATGACTTTGTCTGAGCTCATGGATCCAGCCATGTCTAGAGCCAACTATATCCCTGACCTTTACTGTTCATAAACTAATAAATTCTCTTTTTCCACTGCTTAAGTCAAGAATTCTGCCTGATGCAAATATCTGTCAACCACCAGGAAATTAGGAAGGGGTGTTTTCTCTAACCTGTGGGAAATCTCTTTTTGAGCACTTAGATATGCTTGTCTTTTCTTTTTTTTGCCACTGGAAATTCAATATGTGAAATTTTTTTTCTTCTCCTTTGACATTCTCTAATAAAAAGAAAAATGGACTAGGGAGGAACATTCTTTGACATGGTACAAATGAAGGTCTGTGTAACCTAAATAAGTCATTCAGAAAGAAACTCATCAAAATTCCAAAAGAGTCTTGAGGAAAAGGCAAAAATGATATGCAAATGCCAGAGGGAGGGAATATATGAGCCCAAGCATCCTCTTTGTGTCCAGATCACTCAGTAGCACCGTATGTCAGAGGGTTCCTGGGGCACACAGGGTGACAGCTTCCCACATGAGATGCTAAGGAGGAACATCTCCAACTTGGGGAACAGGTTTCCTTAGTTGTCTTGCTTCTTGTGTCTCTCTGGCCATTTTTCATGGGTCATGGGTCATAGGAGAGAGTGGGGAGGGCTGGAGAATGGACTGGGAGAGAATTGTGAACATTTTTCTATGTAAAAAAAAATGACTGCTAGCTTTATGCAAGTTCTACTGGATATATATCCCTTTAAGCCAGGCCTACCCTATTGCCTGTCCTATTTCCATGATGTCAGGAAGCACCATGAGGCCCATCGAGTTTGCTAAAATTCTATAAGCCAGAGTGGTCTCTGTCCTTCTCCCTGTGACCCAGAGGGCAAGGCAGCCTCACTGACTATGCAGGGAAGGGTCCTAGTACTTCCACCACCTAACACACAAGTTGGTGAACACCAACCTCATTTGGCCAGTCCAGATCTTTCCTATCCTTTCTCCACCCACCCTACTCCCCCACCAGTAATCATTTGTGGAGTGAATCGTTGTTCAGTGGTTGGCCTTCAGTGAGCTCCAAAATCACCCTTCCAAGCCTGTGTATCAGTTCTTCCCACAGAGATGGGCAATCCTTGGAGCTCACCCTCCCCACATGTAAGAAAGCAATCATACTAAAACCTCTCTTCTTCAGGGCCACAAATAACTTATCCACATGGTAGCCACAGTAATAACCCATGCAACCACAAACTTTTTTTTGAGCATCTATTTAGTGGCAGCACTTAATCAGGCACAGAGACTAAAAATGTAAACCAAGCTTATCTCTGCCCTCAAGGAGTTCATAGAAAAACTAAGGAGTTCATAGAAAAACTAAGCAGTTAGAAAGAGCATGCCACCCATATAAAATCATCAACTGTCACCAAACAGAATTCCAAATGAAGATGAGTTCCCAGACTGTCCACGTGCCTCTTTCCCTTGCTTCTTTGTGCTCCTGTCCATCATCGTTAGGCTCTCCTACCATTCCCGGCCCAGACCACCCACTCACTCCTCTCTGTCTGCAGATCTGGGTCAGCTCCATTTCCCTCAGGTTCTGCGCCAATCCTGTAAAGACCTTCCTTCCCGCAGCACTGACTTTTCTGAACCGAACATCCTCAACAATACCCACAGCCTCTTTCTCCTGTACCCATTTCTCCTTTGGGAGCACAGCATTAGTCACAGACCCAGACTTGGAATCTAAGTGCCACAGAGCTCACTCCTGGGCTGTCTCCTTATACCCTGTCTCCTTCTCCACCACTCTGATCTGAAATCTGGTGCTAAAGGATCACTGCTGGGACGATATCACTCCCTGAGCCATAACCCTCCCTGTTTTCACCTGTGGCTCTCCTGCCTTCCTCTCTTTTTCTGCTATGATCCTAGGAACAAAAACACAGAGCCCATTTAAGAAGTGGTTTCCTCTGGAGGAAAAAATAGGACTGTCCCATGAGTGATGCTACAAGTTCAGGTTTGCTGACAGCAAGCTAGAAGGAGGGAAGTGTCCACTGCTCTCAGAGGTGGACCTGCAGCACACACCAGCTTTCTCGAGGTTTCCAGGAACAAGAAGCTGGCAGTCATGTGCCATTCCTACACACCCGACATCTAGACATTGATTGCCTGTGCCAGAGCCTTTTATTCTCCACACTCCCCCATACAAGGCCACTTATATGAAGGCTGTAAGGCTATAAAAAGGTAGAGACACAGGGCCAGGATGTTCCCCCACAGTACATTATGAAAAACCACTCTAGGGGATGCTGAGAGAATGGGGAATGGAGCGTTTCTTGCTTCGTCTCCACGGCTCTTGACTTGAAAGTGTCCTGAACTAAGCTTGTTCCTCGCCATGTCACGAGGCATTTGCCCCCACTCAATTGGCCCCAAGGTCTCTTAGAGAGTCTATGAGTTTTCTAGGGCCACTGTGACAAAGGGCATATCTCCGAACAACAGATGTATTGTCTCACATGGTTCTGAAGGTTAGAAGTTCAAAACCAAGGTGTCAGTAGGTCCATGCTATGACAGCTCTAGGGAAGGATCCTTCCCAGTCTCATCTACTTTCTGATGTTTCTGGTGTTCCTTGGCATTCCTTAGCCTGTAAATGCATCCCTCCAGTTCCACAGCCACCTTCTGGATCCACAGAGTTGAGGGTCCATTTCTGGGTTCTCTATACTGTGCCATTGATCTGTGTGTCTGTTTTTGTGCCAATACCATACTGTCTTGATGATTATAGGCTTAAGCTACCTCTTTTGGTGAATGGGATGCCTCCTTGCCACTTAACGTGGAAGGTAGATTATTAAAATGATGTGAAGAATGGCTGAACTGGCTGGTGACTTATTAAACACTGTTCAAATACACATAACTCCTTTGAGTTTGCTGGGGATCTCACCGTATTATTCTCATAGCATAGAAAGTATCATGACATTATGAAACTTCAAAGGTGTTGTAATCCACTCTGGTCTCTACTTTTCTGTGTTTAACCCTGGAGTCCAAAGGAACAAGTCACAGTATTTTAAAGTACTTTGTCACAGATAAGTAGATTATTTCTTCTCTCCATTCCAGTGGCTCCTCCACTTCCTAAATCAGTGGCACCCTTTCTGCTACTGCTCTGTCATCTATCTTCATTCAGCTGAGATAGGACAGTTAAAACCCCAACATCTGTGAGTCTAAGAAACAAGGAGTAGAAGAGACATAAGCCATTCCAGCTGGATGGAGAGTCTGACATCAGGATAGATTTGAAATGGTTCAACCCTAAATTGATAATCCTTGTCAAGAGCCTTATGTTTGGCATCCCCTATCTTATCCTGTTCAATTACTCATCCATTAGAAAGACACATCAAATTTTTTACTAACTAGTGTTGAACTCTACTTTGAAATCCATGATTTTTCTCAATTATTCCTCTTTCTTCTGGTTCCTTCCTCCAGCCCATGTAGTCTAGGTATCATCATATCTGGAAGGAATGCAGCAAAAACACAGAAATTCCCCCCCAATTTCCATTTTATAAAATCACTCCCACATTGAAGTATTATGTGCCAGTAGTCCAGATCTGTGATGCTCAGCACTCACTTCGGCTTTTCAAAGAGAGGAAGGTAGCCAATGGCTAGGCATCTCTGAAACTTATTAAGTTGTACTGCTCCATCCCCACACCTACATTTCTGGGAGCTTCACTATGGCCTCCCCACTCCAACCCAAAAAGCATTTTTATTAACCCTGCTTTAGAGTCTACTATGAGAATTTCCCAAATAAATAAAATTCTTAGGTATAATTTTTTCCTGCTAAATTCAATTCAAATACCATCTACACACATTAATTGAGCATTATGGGGGACAGATAAATGGGGAAATCTTAGTTCTGGCCATCCAGGGGCTGATAAATTGAGACGGACAGACGGAAATATACAAATGTTATAGAGCAAATTCTGCTAAATGCTATTCAAGGGGTGGGTCGTGGATGCCATGTGGGCTGCCCACATCTTCCCTGTGTGCCCCAGCTGCCAGGAGTGGTAGTTGCAATCAGCTCCCAGCTGATTTGTAAAAGTATTTTAGACATTTATTTAACCAACACTTATTGATTACCTGTTCTGATCTGGCCCTATTCTAGGCACTAGGGATATGGCAGCTAACAAGACAGATCTGGTTTCTGTTCTCATGTACAAGTCAACAAACATGGTATTTTTAGCCAGTGATAAGTACTAACAGAAAATAAAATGATGGCAGTGAAGACCAAAAATGGAGTGACAGAGAAGTTCTCCTTTGGGTAGGGTGGTTTTCCCCCAAAATGTTGAATGGGTAGGCCAGGTGCAGATTTGGGGAAGAGGGTCCAGATGGAGGAAGTGGCAAGTGAAAAGGCCCTCAAATGGCACTGAGACAAGTGTGTTTAAGAAAGAGGATGAAGAACTATGACAAACTTAGAGGCAACACAGGAGAAAGGCCAGGGAGAGAGGGGCCCAGATCACGTAAGACCTTGAAGGTTAGATGTCTGGGTTTTATTCTAGGAAAGATAGAAAGGCACTGGCAGATTTAGAGCTAGGAGAGATATTTTCTGCAGTTTAGGAAAATGGTTATGGTTGTTAGGCACAGAAACATGGAGGCAGGAAGCCTAAAAGGAAGTTACATCACAGTTCAGTGTAGAGGGGATACTGACCTGAACTGAGGAACTGGCAGAGGAGACAGAAAGAACTGGATGGATCCTGGACACAGATTACAGATAGCGGGAACTGCTAACATCCTCCTAGCTGTGGGTAAGAAGAAGCAAGGAGGCCAAGGAAGACTCCCAGATCTAGGGCTTCAACAATTGGATGGTGGTGGTACCATTTTCCAGGAGGAGGAGGGATGAGTAGGAAATTTACAGGTAGTCAGTGGATGAAAAGGATTCCAGGCCCAGGTAGTATGGAAGCCATTGAGATAGCAGAATCAGTGCACATCTGAGACTCTCCTACTAGTCTAACACAGTTGGAGTGTAGGGTGCATTGGGGTGCAAAGGAGCAGTGGAAGAAGTCATTCAGCAAGGACAAGGAAGACAGGGAGAAAGTCAGGTTTGAAAAGAGGAAGATAATTGAGTTTGCTCTGGACATTTTAAGTGGGAGGTGACTGAGTGGCCTGTTAATGGAAAGCACTTACCTGGAGTTCCAGAGAAAAGTAAGGGTTCCATAGACTCATGACGGTTGAAGCTAGGGTCTGGGTGAGATCACAAAAGACAGGGCTGAAAATGGAGTCCTGGGGAACAGTATTCAAAGGCTGGGGAGGAAGGAGGTACAAAAGGAAGGCCTCAGGGTCAAGGACCATCAAGGGAGCTCAGGATAGTCAGAGAAGTGAGAAAAGGAGAGAAAGATTTTTGCAAAGTAACAGCTTCCTTAAATAGTCACCTACATTCCTTCTTGGCATTTTCAAGTCTAAAACAAGTGTGACCTCAGGGTTCTGCTCACTCTTAGGGGAAGAGCCTCCTGCACCACCACAGAGGTGGTGTCTAGGTCCCCGTGGCCAGAGTCTAGGCCCCCATGGGCAGAAAGCCTTCCTGGGGACCAATGCTTCCCTCCCAAAACCTCATCACTTCTGCTTTATCTTCTCTCTTTGCCTCATTTCTCATAATACCAAGGCTATGGCTTGGAATCATCATACCACTGGGAGACAGGGCTAATAAAAAGACACTTAAAGGCAGTGGTTCTCAACTGTGGAAGCAGATAAATCACCAGAGAGCTTGTTAATCTGCAACCCCAATCCCAGAGATTCTGACTTGGAAGGTGAGAGGTAGAGCCCTACGTTCATTCCTTCTTTTCTTTTTAAGATTTTTATTTACTTGAGATAGTGACAAAGATAGCAAGAGAGAATGTATGAGCAGGGAGGAGGGGGAGAAGCAGGTGAGTGTGTTTCTAACAGGACAACACTCGGAGTTGCACTACCTTAAGGCCCCCTGGAGAGCCATGCTGGCTTCTTATAGACAGGGCTCTGGAGTTGTGGTAAAATAATAAAAGTAACAGTAAATATTTATTGAACTCTTACTATGTGTTACTCACTGCAAAGTGCTACCTATGCATTATTTTATTTAATTCTAAAACAATGCTCTGATGGAGGTGGGATTATTAGTCTCATTTATTCTCACAGAGATGAAGAAACTTGCCCAAGTTCACACCACTTCGGCAGCCCTAGGGTTCCTCCCTCTGAGACTGTGACCTTGCCAGTGCTTCCATCAGCTGCCCAAGTGGATGGGACTAGCTAAGAACTCAGCACACTAAGGACTCGGCTAGCCCTGCTGGGTGGCCCTGAGACTTCTTGTTACAGAGAATGGCTGTCTGTCACCCATCCCCCACAGCTGCGCTATCAGGTGGAATTCATAATATACGTTGGTACACATAGCAAAATTTCTACTTGGCACATGTGTAAAATGTAAAAGAAACTTGACACCACTATAAATCACAACTCATAGGCAGCCCAATAATTCCCAACTATCACAGTTAAGAAAACGACACCATGGCTATGATCCATCACTATGAACTATGGCCAAGATGAGATAGTCTGCAGGTTATGTGTGATTCTTAACACACTAACTACAATGTAAGGGAGTGAGAATAATGCATTATGTGTGCAAACTTATGCCCATTCTAATTTTAGGAGCTGGAAGATAAATCATTTGAAAACTCTCTCTCTCCCCATCGGGTTGACGTCTGTGTTTTTGCCTGCCTGCTACCTACTCTATCTCCAATTCAACTGAAAAATAAGCCCCCCACCCCAACTTTCTAGTGTGATTTGGGTAAAGCCAGTTCCAGTCCTGATGTCAGCAATGGGCATGTGGCCCAGCTGTGGCCAATAAGAGCACAATATGCCCCAGATTGCTGGTCCCAGATTGGCCACTGGACTCAGTCACAGCCAGTCAGACTCCGTGCAGGGACTTTTGTCCAAACTGCTGAGAAACAAGGATCTCTCCTGCCTCTTGGCCTGAAAGCTGGGAAGACAGCAGCCTGGAGCTGCTGAGGTCCACACTGGGATGACCATATAATTAATCATTCAAATCGAGATACTTTGAGAATAAAAGGAGATGCTGTTAGCACTTATACTGGACTGTCCCAGGCATGCTAGAGCACTAGTCATCCTGCCCACAAGAAAGAGCTGACAGCAAGGAAAGCAGAACTCGAAGAGAAACAGTCCTGCTCTTTCATTTTGTCAATGATTTTTTTTTTAAAAATAGGCTTTATTTTTAGAGCAGTGTAAGGTTCATGGTAAAGTTGTATGTAAAGTACACAGTGTCTCCTTATACCTTTGCCCCACCTTCAATCTTCTTCACTGTCACTCTGCCCCACTAGAGGGGCTCATTTGTGACTGTTGATGAACCCACACCAACACTATCACCCAGAGTCCAAAGTTTACATTAGGGGTCACTCTTGGATTGTACATTCTATGGATTTGGACAAAAGCACAATGACATGCATCCACCATTACACAGAATCATACAGAATAATTCTGATGCCCCTACAAAGCCCTGTGCTCTGCCTGTTCATGCCTCCATCCCTCAACCCCTGGCTACCACTCATCTTTCTACTGTCTCCACAGTTTTGCCTTTTCCAAAATTTCACACAGTTGGAATCATACACCATGTAGCCTTTTCTGGCTGGCTTCTTTCATTCAGCCATGTTTTTTCATGGCTTAGTAGTTCATCTCTTTTTAGGACTAATAGTCTGTTGTCTGTATCACAGTGTATTTCTCCATTCACCTACTGAAGGACATTTTGGTCACTTCCAGGTTTTGGCAATGATGAGTAAAGCTATTATAAACATCCATGGGCTGGTTTTTGCGTGGACCTAAGTTTTAAACTTGCTTGGGTAACTACTAACGATTTAAAAATGCTTTTCTTGGGGTGCCTGGGTGGCTCAGTTGGTTGGGCCACTGCCTTCGGCTCAGGTCATGATCCTGGAGACCCGGGATCGAGTCCCACATCGGGCTGCCTGCTCAGCGGGAAGCCTGCTTCTCCCTCTCTCACTCCCCCTGCTTGTGCTCCCTCTATGGCTGCGTTTCTCTCTGTCAAATAAATAAATAAAATCTTTTTTAAAAAAATAAAAAAATAAAAAAATAAAAAATAAAAATGCTTTTCTTTTGGAACAATTTTAGATTTATAGAGAAGTTGCAGAGAAAGTTCCCATAAACCCCACACACTGTTTCTCCCATGGTTAACATCTTACAATGCCATGGTAGATTTATCACAACTAAGAAACCAACACTAGTACAGTACTATTAACTGAAGTCTAGATTCTATTCAGATTTTACTAATTTTTCCACTAATGACATTCTCAGTTCCAGAATCCAAGTGTCTACGTTCCATTTGGTTGTCATGTCTCCTTGGGCTCCGAAAGTCTGCAATAGCTTCTCAGGCTTCCTTATTTTCCATGGCACTGAGAGTCTGGCAGAGTATTGGTCAGGTATTTTGCAGAATACCCCTAAATGGGTTTGCCTGATGTTTTCCTCATGATTGGGCTAGAGTTATGGGCTTGGGGGAAAAATGCTTCATAAGTGAAGTGCCCTCCTGCTCACCTCATCACAGGAGGTACATATTATCAGCATGACTGTCACTGTTAACTTTAGTTACCTGGCCAACATATGTTTGCCATGCTTCTCTACTTAAAGTTTCCTTGTTTTCTGTCCCCCTTCCCATACTCTGTTCTTTGGAGGCAAGTCATTAAGTACAATCCATGCTCAAGGGAGAAGAGGTAACTAAGCTGCACATCCTGGTTAATGGTAGCTTTGAGCCCCTAGGTCTACCTATACCTGAAGCCATACACACCCAGCCTGCTCAATTACATGAGTCAATACATTCTTGTATTGCTGAAACTGATCAGGGTTGATTTTTTGTCACTTGCCAATGAGTGGCCACTAACATGTTCCATATGCCTTCTTGCCTCCTTCCAATCCACACAGAAGTCAGCATAGTTTTTCTTTAAGTGAACATATGATAAGTTCCTTGAACTACTACTAGGTCACAGCCTATTTGTACAGCCTGCATGATGAACATCCCTTGAGCTCCTGAGCTGATGTAGCCCCAAGGCTTCCACCCCATCTGCCTCTCTGGGATAATATATTCTGTTGACCCAACCCTGTCAGGAAAGCAGTCTATTTAGATTTGCTGTTTTACCACATTTAGAGAGCTCAAACACCCAGAAGTATTTATAGACATGATCTCTATCAAGGTGGGGGAAAGAGGGTACTTTGTCAATTTCAGTGACCCAGATAGGAGGTTAATGATCTCGCTGGGGCTGTTAAGTTCAATCTTGGGAGTCTGTGTGTTTCACAGTAATGAGGGGAGCCCTGAAATACTGGAACATCCAGTTCTTTGACTCCTTCTTTCATTTACTCAGTTACTATTCATTGAGTTTGTTATGTGTTGGGTACTGTGCCAGGCTCAGGGAATACAATGGTGAACAAGACAACATCCTTACCATCATGGAGCTTATTTCTAGTGGGTAAACAGATGATAAAGAGGTAATCGAGGAAATAAACCAGGTAGTTTCAGATAATGAGTGCCATGATGGAAATAACAGACCTGGTAAGAAACTAACTAATGGGACAGGAGAGTGGAGACTTTACATGGGGTTTTAAGGAAAGATGTCTCTAAAAAGCAAAAGCTAAAAAGAAACCAATCATGAGAAACACTAGGAAAAGATCTTTCCTGGCAGAGGGAACAGTAATGCAAAAAGCCAGAAGGCAAGAAAGAACTTGGTGTGTTCCAGAAACAAAAGAGAAGAGAGTATGACTACAGTGTGGGGTGTGGGCCGGAGAGCAACAAAAGATTACACTGAAGATGCAAGGGCCATCATGGAGGATCTCTGTAGCCATGGAAACACAGACTTTAAGAAAGGGAGCAACATGCTCTGATTTATTTATGATTTTTAAAGACTGCTTTGGCTGTTGAGTGGAAAATGGATTTTAAGATGGCAGAATGGAAACAAGGAGGACCAGTTAGCTGTTACTGAAGTCTGTACAAGGGGTGGTGAACAATATCCAAGATGGTGGCTCTAGACTCCAAGAGAAGGGGAGAGATTTGGAGTTCTTTGGATGATAGGACAGGTTGGTGAATTAGAAGTGAGAGAGAACTGAAGCTGACTTCTAGGTTTCTGGCTTGACGATGGTCCCATCACCTGAGCTGACCAGGCTGGGAAGGCTGTTACATTCATGACATCTAGTCATGAATAATGAAGCAGGGCATCTACTGAGAGGGAGAGCTTGGGGGAAGGAGGAGAGCTTGAGAAAAGGTGGAGACATCTGAAATGGTCGCCTCAGTGAGTAATTAAGCAAATCCAATGAGGAATATGTGATGAGGTTTCTGAGGAGTGTTATGTGCCAGTCTGAAATTTGTGGTCATGAAGCTAAGGGGAAGCAAGGCAGCCCAGATGTGTGATTTTCTCCTGTGATATTCAATTGCCTGGGTATAGACTGATGATTTGGTCCAACCAATTATGAATTTTTTCCTAGATGAATGGACTAAGGGAAAGCGGAGAATATTTGAAATAATGTAATGATAGTAATGGAACATGGGACTTAAATTGGATGAAACATTCAAGAGGCTGTATAAAAATTTAATTATGTCAGTGAACTAGAGCTGCTGCTCTGTCCAATATGGTAGCCACTATCCACATGTGGCTATTGAGCACTTGAAATGTGGCTGAACTGAGATCAGCTTAAGTATAAAGTACAAAGAGATTTCAAAGACTATATGAGCAAGAGAGGATGTAAAATATCTCATTAATAACTTCATATTGGCTACAATGATAACATGATATTTCTGATCTCTTGGGATAAATTAAAAATACTAAAATTAATCTGAATTGTTTCTTTTACACTTCTTAATGTGGCCACTAGAAAAAGATAAATGGCCTATGTGGCTTACACTATATTTCTGTTGAATAGGGCTGAACTATAGGTCTCAGAGTTGTGAAAATGTGTGAAGTGGTGGTATTAGAATAAAAGAAGAAATATTGGTCAGAGACTGAGAGACTTGAAATTCAGATTTGAGATTGTACGCTTACCAACAATGGCGAGGCTATAGGAAAGTATGTGGAGAGATGGAGAAAAAGATTGTGCGTGTGTAGGAAGATCAAGGAATGGAGAAGTCAAAGGGTTGGATGAGTTAGCTGTGTAAATATTGAAATCACCAAAAATGATAGGGAGAATAGGATGGTAATGAAGAGAGTGACTAAGTGAACACTAGAGTATTTAATGAGTGAGGAGATAGTAAAAGAGCACTTTGAGGAGAAGCAACTGGTCATAATCTGAGGGTTCCATTTGAAAGACTCGAGGATTTTTTTTTTGAAAGGGAAAATGTTAGGGCGCCTGGGTAGCTCAGTTGGTTAAACAATAGCCTTCAGCTCAGGTCATGATCCCGGAGACCCAGGATCGAGCCCCACATCGGGCTCCCTGCTCGGCAGGAAGCCTGCTTCTCCCTCTCTCACTCCCCCTGCTTGTGTTCCCTCTCTCGCTGTGCCTCTCTCTGTCAAATAAATAAATAAAATCTTAAAAAAAAAAAAAAGAAAGAAAAAAAGAAAGGGAAAATGTTTTGGAAGTGACAAAAGGGAATATTGAGGTACATGAGGTGACAGAGACAAGCAACATACACTCAGGAAGCCTTCCCAGGAGGCTGGAGGACCTCAGGGTGTAAGCTAAGACAAGAAATGAAAGACAATGTCAGAGAAGAGTTTGAGAATACAGGGATGTCTGCCTGTGACAAACTGGGAATTCCAGAGGGGACAGAGCAAATGTCTGGGAGGGAAGACAGGGATAAGGGAAATTGGTCTAATCAGGATGTAGAAAACACAATGGACTGCCAGTTCTGGGTGATGACAGATGCCCTACAAGATCTGGACTTCTGGGGCTGAGCGAACTCCCAGAATCAAGTGGATGATCAACTGAAGCCACCGTCCTAAATACTTAGGTTAATGGTTTAGAAGCAGTGTGACAATCTTCAGGCATCTGACATCCTCACTGATTCTGAGAAATGTTTTAAAGTAACAGTAATTAGTAATGATTAAAAAGAAAATAATTAGTATAATGAGAGGTACCAGGAATGATCAGAACTTGCAATGAAGTTGCTGCTATGAAGATGAGTTAGAAAGGGCCTTTGATTAAACTAGATCAATGAGGAAAGATATTGGAAACAATGAATGAGAATATCAGCCTTTCTGTCAGTGAAGATGCAGTTGAAAAATGCTTCTGATGGAGAATTTAACAATGCTTACCCAGGAAAATCTGCTCACATGGAGATTTATTTCTTTTTTAGAGTTTTAATGATACATGCAGATTAGTTTACATACCGAAAGGAATCAGAAAGAATCTATACCAACTAGGTAACTGAGGCCACTCATAGGAATTGAGTTGAAAAGGGGTAGTCACTATCTTCATTACATATTTGTGTGATGTTCATATGTTTATAATGGGCATATATTACTTTTATAAACAGAAATATACACAGATACTACATTTTGGAGCAGAAAGTATACCAATATATGTAAAATTTGAAATCCTATAGAAATCCTTTCGAAAGGATATAATGTAGGGATTAGCAAACTTTACAGATGGTAAGTATTTTGGGCTTTGTGGGCCACACGACCTCTGTCACAACTACTCAACTCTGCCATTGTAACATTGAACCAGCCAGAGACAATATGTAAATTGATAAGCAAGGCTGTATTACAGTAGAAGTTTATTTACAAAAAGAGGCAGTAGTCCTGGATTTGGCCCATATACCATAGTTTGCTAACTCCTGAAATCATAAACACATCGAATAGAATAGTAGCCACTAGAAGAGAAGCAAAAATACAAGCATTCCTCCATGTTTGCCGGGTAAGAATAATTTTTTAAAAGATTTATTTGGGGGGGGGGAGATCCAAGGAGGGGTTGAGGGAGAGGGAGAGAAAGAATCCCAAGCAGATGCCACACTGAGTGCAGAGCCCAACGCAGGGCTCAATCTCAACACTCTGCGGTCTTGACCAGAGCCAAAACCAAGATTCAGACACTTAAATGACTAAGCTTCCCAGGCACTCCTGGGTAAGAATAATTTAATATAATTCTGGGTGTAATCTGTATGTACCATATGTTAAAATTATTAAAGAGAGAGAAAAAAAGACAATAAAAACCAAGGGAGTGCACCTGGGTGGCTCAGTCATTAAAGCACCTGCCTTCAGCTCAGGCCATGACCCGGGAGTCCCATGATCGAGGCCCACATTGGGCTTTCTGCTTCCGCGAGAAGCCTGCTTCTCCCTCTCTCACTCCCCTTGTGCATGTTCCCTCTCTAGCTGTGTTTCTCTCTGTCAAATAAATAAATAAAATCTTAAAAAAAAAAAAACACCAAGGCAGAAGCAATGAGACAATTATTTCACACTAACTGGACTGACAGATGCTACTAATGTCAGAGAAATTACCTTGGAGCTCCACAGAGATCAAAGCAAAGAGGGAAGAAACACACAGGTTTCAGAACTTCCCATCAGCAAACAAAGGGAAACATCTCAGATTAGCAGGAGAAATAGGCTTTTTCCAATTTTTTTACTTTCAAGAGAACCTTGTTTTCCTTCAGATCTTTAATTAAGAGCAAGAGACCAACTCATCCCTGTTTTCCTGGATTAAAAGTACTGCATCTCAAGAATTGTCTCAGTCTTGGGAAAATGAGGACAGTTGGTCACTCTAATTAAGTGACATTAAGAGATGAGTTCTGAATAATAGTAGTTATGCAAATTTCAGAATTCTTTTTACATATGCCCATTTCTGGTATCAACCAAAAATAATGGCCCACATATCATTAGTCCAACAAGCAAGTCATTGTTCCAACACTCACATATTTATTGAGTACCTACCACATACCAGGCACTAAAGATACAGAGCTAAATAAAATACTGACCTCCCCTGCCCAGAAGCAGATAGTAAGCACCAAGAACTGGAACAGAAGCCTGTACAGATGCCTGAGTTGAGACTTTGAGGGGGAAGAGAAAACAAAATGTTAGATTCTGGAGGAGAGATAAGTAGAATTCAATGGTGGGCATCTAACATGAATGGTAGAAAGGGCAACATGATGGTTCTCAGGGTCGTGATGGAAGAGAAGAAAAAGGAATCTCTAGGAGGACACAGAAGATTTCCTTTCTCAAAGGCATTTGTCATGCAGAACTTCAGGCTGGGAACTCTGAGATACAGAGGCCACCTCCCTCTTCAGAATTGTTCTCAGTTAAAGCTGTTGTCAGAGCATCCAAATTAAACTCAGTGAGGGCAACTCTGCTGAGAGTCACAAACAGAAGCCTGTAGGCTGGCCCTGGGCCACAAACACCCACATATGTGTTACCTCTCTAAAGATCCTTACATTTTCAAAAAATTAAATTTTAAGTTACTTAAATTTTAAAATATTTTGAGATAGTTTAAAAAATCATTTGAATTTGAATTTGTTTAAAAGTCAGAAGACCAGATGATCTGTCCCCAGTGGTGCAAGCAGCTGGGCCTCCCACCTTAGACAGAATACCACCAGAGACAATACTGCCCCCAACACTGAGGCCACAGTCCAGTCCCCATTTGCCTTCATGCTTGCCCTGTTCTTTAGTTTATATTCAGGCTGCTGTTGGGCTGGCTGAGAGACAGGGGCATCCAAACTGGTGGACATCACAGCCCTCATTATCTTCAATATCTATCTGCGACAGCACTAGACCATCAGCTCCACGAGGGCATGGACTGCCCCTGTTCTGCTGACTGCCAGATCCAGATCACCTAGTGCTAGAGGGTCTCAATAAATATGGCTGGATGAGCAAATAAAATGTCTGCCTTTCATCCAAGATTAATTGTGCTTCTGGCACTTAATCTCACCCCCTCCAAGAACTCTTGGACACCTTGACATAGCTCTTCCCCTTAATCCAGCATTGAGAAATTACCTTTCTTTCCCCCTGAGGAAGGCTGAAGGTCAAACATTCTAAAACCAAGGAACGGCAGATGTGGTGGGCAGAATTCTAAGATGGCCCCAAGGTTTCCTGCTATAAGGACCAGGACTGTGAATAGGATGCACAGTCATGCCGATGATTACACTACCTTACATGACAAAAGGGATTTTGCAAATGTAATTAAGATTACTTAGCAGTTGACTTTGAATTCACCAAAAAGGAGGCTATCTGGTGAGCTTAATAAAATCATGGGACCCCTTTAAAGACTGAGAGTCTTCCCAAGCTGATAGCAGAAGAGTAGGTCAGAGAGATTTTTGAAGGATAACAATGATTTAACATGCCATTTTTGGCTTTGGACATGAAGGGACCATGTGTAAGAACTAGAGAGTGGCCAATAGCCAGCCAGAAAGCTGGGACTTCAGTGCTACAACCACTAGGAATTGAATTCTGCCAATACGCTGAACAACCGTGAAAGTGGTTTTTACCACCAGAGCCTCAAGATTACAGCCTAGCCCAGCTGACATCTGGTTTCAGCCTTGGGGAACCTGAAACTGAGAACCCAGTTAAGCTCACCCTGAGTTCTGTCCCACAGAATTGTGAGGTAAAAAATGGCTGTTATCTTAAAGCTGCCAAGGTCATGGTAATTAGTTACACAGCAATAGAAAACTAATACAAGTCACCGTCACCTGTTCAATAGATAAGGAGATACAAGATGACCAAAAAGTGGAATACTGCCCCCACCTAGACACAAAGATGAGAAGACACAAGCCAAGGCATGTTTGCTCCAGAACATGCTTCCTATTTACTATGGGGTCCAGTTCCCTGAAGCTGACTGAGTATTCCCCTTAATGCCTTCTCTACAGAAGACAGCCCAGGCCCAACATACAGCCAAGCCTATGAAAAGGGAAATTGAGAGAAAGAACATGGAAACAGACAGCATTACAGGATGGGGGGCAGAAGCTGAGAAGGGAAACTCTGAGGTCTGTGACAAGTCAGGAAAGAGCCTAGGTCTCGCTTGACTCCAGGTGTTCCATAGTGCTCAGCATACTACACAGGAGAGTTACACAACCAGAATGCCCCCAGGCCTCACAGCCTTGGGGCACAAATGAGGTCACACAAGCATTTATATTTATAATTTGCTTGCTCAGACCCCTTCATTAGGGCACAAGATAAGTTGCTGGAACAGAGACTTAAATGCATAGTAGTTCAGGCAAAATAGTTTTTTCTCTGCCATGTAACATCCAAGATGTGGACAGTGGTCCTGGACAGGGAGGTGACTCTGCTCTACATGTCACTCAGGGTTCCAGGTTCCTTCTCTCTTGTTCTTATCTAAGTCAAAGCTCATGTACCACCACCAATATACCAACTCCCCGAGAGGGGAGAAGAGAAGAAGTAGAGGCCAAGCAGTTTCCTTTTAAGGAAATGATACATCACTTCCTCTCAATTCCAATGGCAAGAACGTGGCCATGCCTAGCTGCAAGGGAGGATGCAAAATGTACTTTCCACTGAACAGCCTAGAGAGTCCTATACTTAAAAGAAGGGAAGAGTACATTTTGGGTAATGATTAGGAGTCAACATGACAACACCACCCCAAGTTTTGCTGAGAGCCTTGGAAGACATCTCATGCATGCTTGAACACCACCTGAGCCCCACAGCACCTGTGCATTGGCCACATCTGCTCTATCAGAGCTCCAGGAATTGGCAGTGAAAACACTGTGCAGACAAGAGGGCAGTCCCCTGGACCTCTCAGAACAGTGTGACTGTCTTAGTTTGGGATCCATCAAAGCAGAGCCAGAGGCAAGGATTTGGGTGCCGAGAGTTGATCTGGGAAGTGATTCCAAGAAGTAGAAGGGAAGTAGGTAGGGTAATAGGGGAAAGAGGAAAAGTCAATAAATTTTGTGTGTTGTTCACCTGATTACTGTTGTGGGTAAGTAGGACTCAGTTCTACCATGGATGCTCTAAGAAAATGTCTCTCTGAAGGACAGGAGGCTGGGACATTTATCCCTCCTCCCCTATCCCATTAGTTGAGGTCTATCCCTGAGGCATTATCTCCCTGGCTTGTCCAAGGGCTAAGTCAGCTCTCAGTGACATAGTGAAGCAGAAAGAAGGTGGGACACTGTCTGCATGCATGAGAAGTGCCCACCATGGCTGCTGCTGAAATTTGACAAGGGCCAAGGGGATGTGGTGTGGTCTGGGCTAAGCTAGACTGAGGATATGCCATCCTTTCTTCTCTGAGCCTGGAAATGAACCCTTACAATATCTTCATCACAGTTCCCTTGCCCTGATATTCACCAATGCAAATAATGCCTGAGATTCATAGGCTTCTGGTCCAGTACCAGTTGAAGCACAGTCCTGAACACCCTCCAAAAGTTACCTATGAACAGACCTGTCTTCTGGAGATTAAGGGAATTCACAAAGTATTGCCTGGATCTCAATAAATATTGGTTCCTATTATTATTATTAGCTTGAGGGTTTATGAGCAATGCTTGGCTCCCACAAAGCAGGCTGTACATGAAATAAACATTAACATTATTCTGGGCCAAGATCACACAGTTATTAAATGGTGGAGTCAAGATTCAATCCAGACAGCCCTATTCCTGAGTCTTTGTTCCTAGCCACATTATTCTGCCACATCTCCAGGGGTAATCCTTGGTGACATTTATTAGATGATAAAATAACTGGGACTCTAATGTGTGGGGCTACCTGGGAAAGCACCAGGAAGAATGCTCAGGAATGAGAAGGAATGTTGTAGGAATTCACAACCAAAGCAAGTCCTCCAGGGCAGTCTCATTCTGTCCTCTCCACCTGAGCAGGGCCAGGTGGGCAGCACCAAAGAGACCATCTCTGGACACTGGGTCCTTCAACTGCTCCAGCAGATGGGAAGGATGGGGAAGCAGTGATGAGCTTGGGTCCTCGAGAACACTAAGTAATAGTATGGGAGTTTTAGAACCTTGGATAAGTAATTTCAGCTTGGTTAGCTTTTTAGGACACCGCAAAGAAATTGGATGTGGAAGGGGCAGGTGCAGGGAGCAGCCGCTGGGCTGGAAGGCTGCCATGCCACCGGCGATGGGAGAGAGCAGAGAAGAAAGCTCATTAACCATCCCTGGATCATTAACCCTTAGCCCCCAGAGGCACAGTCACTGAGGCTGGACTTTGAGATGTGTCTATCTCTCTGCAGGGGTCTCTGGGGGATCCGGCCTAGGCCAAGGTGCTCATCTCAAGAAGAAAGTGGTATAAACCACCCTTCTGGACGCAGGAATCCAGTAACCATTGTTTGTGCAGAATAACAAGGCTACTATTTATTCAAAGCATCCTCTGCTCTGGTGAGGAAACTGAGGCTCAGAGAGGGTAACCAACCTGCCCAGGGCACACCATTTCAAAGGGGGCAGAATCAGACATCAAACAAGCTTGCTTTTCCCTAATTCTTTTTCTCAGTCATTACATTTCCCTGAGTCTTGCAGGATGGATGACAACAATTCTCATGGCCAGTGGGAGCATCCAAGAATGTGCCACACCAGCCTGAAGAGCAGGCAGAGAGGGGTTTGGGTGGGAGAAGACCTGGTCAGATGTGTAGGTTGCTCAAGTACATATCAATTATTCATTGGTCGATATTCACTGAGAGCCTCTTATTTGTCAGGCCTCAGGAATGGAGGGGGTAAATGGGAGAAATTGGGTTCCAGCTCTCATGGAGAGAGTGAGAGAGAGAGCACACCAGCATCCATCATTTCAGATAGTAGGGAGGAAATAAAGGATGAGACACAGAGTGACAACATGTGGGGTCACCTCTGGAAGTCCTGGGGAAGGAGAATGCAAGGGAAAGAAACAGTAAAAGCCCCACAGTGAGTCCATACATGGCAACTCTGATACCTAGAAAGCAGCCTAGAGTGTGAGTGAGCTGGACATGGGATAAAAGAAAGTCAAAGAGGCAGGCAGCCCCTAACCCGGCCCCTGGCCCCTTCTCAGTGCCTCACATTGAGATTCTAACTTTCTATGTCAGGCTTGCTGACCAGTCTCTGACCTTCAGGTGCCTGGTACAGGTCCAGGTATTCAATCAGTGCTTAACTGGGGTTCACTGAACAGATCAGAACCACAAGGAGAAGGTGGTAACTACCAGCAGAGGTCAGATGACAGCCCTTGTGGCCACCAGGTCAGGGCTCTGCTGCTACAATGAGAGGAGAGTGATGGTCCGGCCTGGCTTCCCTCTGGATTGGGTGGTCACTGTGGGCTTTGTCCCTGAGGACCCTGCATCTTGGCTGCTCCAGGATTCAGTGAAGTTTGGTGCCCTCTGCCCAGACTAGCCTCCTCCAGGGCTTACTTGCTCACCTTTGAGAAACCCTGCCTCTGGGAAGCCTTCCCTGATCACCTCTCCTCCATCCTCTGGAACTTCTATCTCTCTTTCCCACCTTCTTTTCCTCCAGAGCATTTACTACTCTTAACATGCCCTATATTTTATATATTGACTATGTTTCTTGATTGTCTCCCCAGCATTAGAACACAAGCTCTATAGAGGCAAATATGTTTGCTTTTTGGTTAATTGCTATGCCAAGCTCAATAAAGACTCATTGCATGAATGAATGAATGAATGAATGAATGAATGAATGAATGTTACCAAAGCCAGATGATTCACAAGGCAGAACAAACATCTTCATGGAATACCAGCTAAGCAGTGGCAGCCCCCAAATAAAACTATTTCTATTTCAACAAATTAATTAAAACTTTGCCAATTAGCACATCTAGAAGGAAGCTATTTCAACACATACACTTGTGTTTTGTGCCTTAATATTGCTTTTATTCTGAATTAATAGTGGCAGATCCAGAAAACATCATCATATTTTCAATGCCTAAAACCTTTAAAACCAGCCTTAAGTTCTGCAGTTCTCACCCTGCCAAAACTTGTCTATAAAACAAAGCCACCTAGTGAAAAACTCAACTTCCTATATATATTCATATATATCAATTGCCTATATATACTTTGATCTTTCCTCTAGAATTTAGAGTCCATATCAGATAAATATCAACCTTCCCTTTGAGTTTTTCCTGGCTAGAGTATAGCTTAGCAAAATGCAGATTCTTGGGCCCAGTCACCTAGAGCAGAATCTGGATACAGACTCTGCTAAAAGAAACATGAGTCGAGGGACGCCTGGGTGGCTCAGTTGGTTAAACGACTGCTTTCGGCTCAGGTCATGATCCCGGAGACCCGGGATGCTTGGCAGGAAGCCCGCTTCTCTCTCTCTCTCACTACCCCTGCTTGTGTTTCCTCTCTGGCTGTGTTTCTCTCTGTCAAATAAACACAATCTTTAAAAAAAAAAAAAGAAAAGAAACATGAGTCCTGCTACTGCAAGGGACGGATTTAATGTTGGCATTCCCAGGGACATGAGGTGGAGGGTACCCAAGCACCTCACTGTTTACTAAAAAGCCCATATCCTTCAAATACTCTAAGTAGGCATTAAACATCCTAAAGTTATGAAGAGTTCAGGATGAGGAGATGGGGATCCACTTGCAGCAGAGCAGCAAGCTTTCCTCCTTGTCTCCTGCAGGCATTCCTTCCCTGCCCAGCATCCTGCCCAGCTACACAGTGCCATACAGGAGGGGACCAAAAGTTGGAAAAGACTGTTTATTCTTGCCCTAGGAGAAGGTGTTTCCTACAGCTTGCAAGTATTGGGCAAAGTCATCCCCTCAGAGATAAGCTTGGAGCAAGTAACTACTAGGAGCAAGTAACTTTACTGAAAATAGTAAACTCAATTTACTGCCAGCCAGATGGGTCTTTGACATCTTTTCAACTTCCCAGTGTTAGGGCCTGCTTAGCCTCAAGGCCAGCATAACAGGTTCTGAAACTCCCTGGTGATTTATGCCTCTACATATCTAAGACCCCCTGGTGATTGATGCCTTTACAAGGCCTGTGTTTACCAAAGGAGGGCAGTTAAGTCAAAGAATCATCTGTGCATTCTGCTTCCTTGCCCCAGTTCCTGAAATGTGTGGGCATTTCAGGAACTGGGGAGGGGGCTAAAATGTTATCTCACCCAACTGAGAAAATTACTGTGTGACTCATGCTTGCTGTTTGAAATGCATATAAACTCCTAGACCCTTGCATTTGGGGTCCTTGCTGAAACCCGCTGCACCGGGCAGATGCTTGGACCCTAGCTAGCTAGAAATAAACCTCCCTGTGAGATTTGCATTATCCTGAGCGTCCTCGGTTTCTCTTTGGGAAGTGAGTCGACATCGGACTTTAACACCCAGAAACCAAGTGAGCCCAGTATACTTAAAAATGAGGTCCCAGCCAAGTCACCAGCCATGCACTTAAGCACTTTGCTTCTAAGACATTCATATCTCTTATTCATTGTCTCTTCCCTTAATCCCTGAGCTTTGGTGTTTTCCCTAGGTCAGCCAGCAGAGTGTGGAAGGAAGCTCCTCACAGCACCTGTGATCTAGCTCAGAGGAAGGCGAAAACCCCAGCTCAGAGTGGGAGGGCTAGTAGATGAAGGCAGATGCTGGTTCACAGAGCAGGGGTCCCAACCCAGTGCCGAAAGAGACCAGGCAGGCAACCTTGGGGTCTGAAATGCGCTGAGTTGAACTGCATGCCCTCTACTGGGACCAGCATGACTCAGCTTTTTGCCACACAAGATCCTCCAGGTTTGTCAAGACAATCTGAAAGTCTAGATTTTGAAATGAGATATCCTTATTTTTCAATATTGTCAAAAGCGTTCCATTTTACAATAGTTGTATAAGCCAGAGAACACATACCTGAAGACCACCAGTTTGTAATTTCCTTTATGGCGGAGCTGGGATTCTATACATACCTATAGTAGGAACGTGGGCGGGAAGCAGACTAGAAGCACAGAGGGAGTGAGGAGAGAACTCAGGACTCAGGCCCTAGCCTTCCGATCAGATGAAAGTACCTCCACAGATCCTGAAGACCAGCCTGCCAGGGAATGACACTATACTTCACCTGATAGGATCAGGCTTATTTCCTCTGCTCTAGCTTAGTTTGGACTCAAGGCCAGGCAGGTCCAGAAAAGAAGCACTTGGCTCAGTTCCAGCAAGGCCCAGGGCAACAGACTAGGGGTGTGGCAGTGGGCTAATAGAGTGTGAACACTGAGTGTAAGAGCATGGGCCTTGTCAACTTGGGCTCCAGGCCCCTTTATTGATTACATTATTAAAATCAGATGAAGAGAAGGGGTAAGCTCCCAGAAGTAAAAGATAAACAGTTTTCTATCAGATGGAGAGGCAGCACAGAGCAGAGGATAAGAGTCCAAGGCTCTGGAGTCCAATAGCCAATAGCCTTGTGTGTGAATGTGGGCAAGTGCCTTCACCTCTCTCCTCTGTGCTCTCTCCAATCACTTATCTCGTTGACATTTAAAAAAAGAAAAAGGTTTTATTTTAAGATATTGTAGATACACATTCACTTTTAAGAAAAAAGAGAGGTCACAGATCTTTTTACCAATTTTCTCACATAAATATGATACATATCACAGCCAGGAAGTTGACATGGATACACCCGTGTGTGTGTGTGTGTGTGTGTGTGTGTGTGTGTGTGTTTAGTTTAATATAATTTTATCCCATATGTAGATCTGTGTCAATTCCACAACTGTTGAGACCCATGACTGCAAGAATACCTCGTGTTGCCCTTTAAAAGCCACCACCAGCTGTCTCCCACCCCTCCTCTCTAATGCCTGGCAATCATTAGTCTCCATTTCTGTAATTCTGTCATTTCAAAAACATTATATAAATGAAATCATATGGTATGTGATCCCTTGGGATTGGCCTTTTCTCCGCACTCAGGCTAATCCCCTGGAGACCCATCCAATTTGTTACATGTAACAGTAGCCTGTCCCTTTTACTGCTGACTAGTAATTCATAGTATGGATCTTCTACAGTTTAACCATTCACCTGTTGAGGGACATCTGGGTTGTTTTGTTATTGGCCATTATGAATAAAGCGGCTATGAGCACTCATGCATGGGGTTTTGCATGAACATACATCTTCATTGCTCTGGGAAAAATGTCCAAGAGTTCAATTGCTGGGTTGTATGATAAGCACATGTTTAACTTCCATGGAAACTGCCATACTCTTTTTGAGAGTGGCTACCTCACTTTAAGTCCCTACCAGCAATGAATGAGTGATCCAGGTCCTCGCCATCCTCACCAGCATTTGATGTTATAACTATTTTTAAAAACTGTAATCATCCCATAGGTGGTGGGGATTAAAGAGGGCACTTGTGATGAGCACTGGGTGTTGTACATAAGTGATAAATCACTAAATTCTACACCTGAAATGAATATTACACTTATGCAAATAAACAGGAATTTAAATAAAAACTTGAAAAAGAAAAAAAAAAGAACCATATGGGAAAAAAATTGTCACCATCCTGATAGAGGTATAGGAGCATGTCACTGTGATTTTAATTTGCATTTCCCTAACAGCTAACAATGTGAATGTCTATTCATGTAACACCCACTGACTTTTACAAGATCAGTCTTGAGAAAGACAAGTTGCCTGATGTGCGGAGATAATAATGGGAACAGTACTTACCACACAGAGATGCTGTGGAAGTTTTCACGAAGCACCTCAAGAGGGACTAGCATGTGAGTATTCGAGAAACGTTAGCTGTTAAAATTCCTAGAAGAGAGGGGTTAATAATATAAGCTTCAGAGGCAAACAGAATCTCATTCTGCTATCGTTGAGAATCCCACCCTTAAAACTCACTTTATTTTTCTAGCAAATGGGAGGAATAACATCACTTTCTAGCAAATGGGAGGAATAACATCACTTTCTTATAGGGTTGCCATGAAACTTGAACAGATAACGCATGTAAGGCACTTAATACGGTGCCTAGCAAGTACTCAGCTCTAGCTTTCCCCTCCAGTATTGTTTGTCTGAGGCCTCAGTTAAGCCTTGTCTCCCTAACAGACTATTTATGCCTCTTTCACTATTGTTTTCCCAGCCCTCTAGGGTCACTTTGCTGGGGCTGAGGTAAGAGGAATCATGGATACAAACTCTGCCACTGAGGATTATTACTACACCAGGGCACTCCACCGCTCCAGGAGAAGAAACAACAGATTTGGCTGGCGAGCTGGGTGAGATCACATTTATCTAAGGAGCTTCCAAATGAAAACTAGCATTTGTACTTATTGCATTTCACCTCCAAATTTGATTACATTTCTCTCCTGCTGTAAATCTGCCTTCCCTTCTGCCAACTTATTATTAAAGCCAGGACGGAATTGGTGGAGTGATACGTAAAATTTCTATCTTGGCTTTGACATTCCAGGAAGTTACAAACCAATTACAGCTGCTGAGCCTCAGGCCTCATGACTCATAGAGCACAGTAAGGGATGGAAGGGGCCAGATTGGGGAATTGAGAAAGATAGTGAGTTGGAAATCAAAGGTCAATTAAAATAAAGCAGTCAATTTTAATTTGAATGTCTTGCTTATATTCACATCCCTTTCCCATAAATGAGAAAGTAAATGAAGCTTGTTCATTTGTGTGGGTGTGGTGTATGTTTTTTGAGGACAATGAGGGCTTTTGAAATGGTTTCAGAGTCTCAAAGATTTGAAATTTGAAATGTCCCAGGGAGAAAACATACAATCTGGTGACCTGCCCAAATGTCAGCAGCTCTTATGTACTGCTCAACAAAGAGCCATGGGCACTAGCCTCAGGGCACATGGGTCTAATGTCAGCAGTTCCAGCTTTGGGAATGGACAACTCTGTGTCTGAACCCTGACTCTGCCACTTAATAGCTGAAGGAGCTTGGCCAAAGTGTGAGCACCTTCTCTGTGCCTCTATTTCCTTGTCAGTAAAATGAAAGTAATCATTGCTACCCCTGTCAGCTATTTTAAAGATTGAGATAAATGGTGTAGCCAAGGCGTCGAGCACAATGCCTGGCCAGCTGTTCAGTGTTATTTCTGCTCTTCTTGGTCAGTGAAACTGAAGCCCAACCAGGCAACCTGAAATAACTACTGTTTAATTAGACGTTAATGTAGTGGGATGCATCTTCCTGGTGGGGCTTAGGTTTCAGGACAGTTGGTTTCAACGTCTCTTCCTGAGGAGTGTTTGATCCTATTGTCCTAGAGGCAACTGGTTGGTGGGGTTTCAGCACCACGGACAGCAGAGATTTATCACAGAGTTCCGATGGCTGGCTGGTCCTTTCCTATCAGCTCGTGGCTCAAAGACTCCGTGAGCTGTACAGCTGACTCCATGTTAGGCTGGAGTCTTATGGCTCTGGCCTTCAACGTTTGCTTCCAAGTTCATATTTCTGTTCTCCAGTTTAAGCCAGGGATTCCCCTAGAAGAAATTTCCAGTCTTTTCCTTTGAGGGCTGCTCTGTCTGCAGGCAGGGCGATGGAACTGGAAGGGTAAGAGAAAGGCTAGCAGGGAGAACTAAGAGTGGGAGTTACCCATGGTACCTAGGACAGTGAAGCTTGGGTGGAGAACTAAAAGAATTTTTTAGAAAAGCCAACACGGTGTGAATCTGAAGGATGAAGAACAGAGACAAATGGGAGAATGTGTAACAAACTCAATGGCCAGAAAAGTCAAGCCCAAAATGAAATGAGGTGTGATGAATGGATCAAAGTGGTTCAAGAACAAGACCATGAATAATGAGTGGGCACCAGAATGCTCTTTCTAGGTGATGCACAGAATGTGCAGTAGAAGGAAAAGCATTTTATTATTTTAAAAATCTTTTTATTTTTTTAAGAGGGAGAAAGAGAGAATCCTAAGCAGACTCCATGCTCAGTGCAGAGCCTGACATGAGGCTGGATCTCAGCACACTGAGATCATGACCTGAGTTGAAATGAAGAGTTGGACATTTAAATGACTGAGCTGACTGGGCGCCCCTGAAGGTATAGCATTTTAAAGGACCTGGACACATCTGGTGGAAACAAAAGACAGAACATGGAAAGAACAGAGATCAACAATGAAGTAGAACCCAGATGGGTGGATGAGGAGCAGTGCAATAGCAATGAGTTATTTTCCTTTTCCCTCCTTCCATTGACCTTTCCTGGGACATTGAGAAAAATTCTGGCAAAGGTGGTCATGATGGGGATTGTGGGAGTTTCCAAAAAGGGACAAGAAAGGGGGTGTTTCCATATTCCTTTCTAATACTCTTCTTCATGCCACAACCATTACCCTAGCCAGGGAAGACAGTAAAAACTGTGTACCTAAGGAAAAGTCCCAAATTAAGTCACAGTATGCACATGGAGAGTTCAAGAGCAGCCCTCTAACTGAGGGGATAAGGTGCTTGGTTTCAACCTGGAACTGAAGGGAGAAGAAGGCAAAACAATATCCACACATAACACACCTCTGCCTGGCAGCCATCCACACCTGTTAATTTATTTGCAAGGTTTGGTTCCAGAGAACACCTGCTCCTCTATTCCCCAAGCATCTGATGTTGTCCTTGAAACCAGAATGCCAGCTTCCCAGGGAGGAGCAGAGACACCAACAAACACAGCTGGCAGAAGTCACCCAGCTGGCCCTCTCTCCTCCTCCCCACCCTGTACCTTCACTAGCAAGGCCAACCCTCAAGCTGCTCCCTTCCCTCTGTCCACAGCTGAGACTTGCTCTGTAAGAATTGCAGGCATTCCTGCTTCCTTTTGCCAAGGATTTTACCTGACTTATGCTCTGAATGATCAGGTGAAGGCATGCACCATCCCTGACAGGCTTCGGGCCAGTGGAGGGGAAATCAGAGGGTACATCCCATCTCCTTTCTGGTTCCCTTCCCAGGCCTTCTTTCTCTGACTGTGCTGCTCCCAGATCTGGACAAGGTCACACTTGAAGAAGTTTTCCTCTTTTCTCTGCATTAGTAGTTCTCAAACTGTGGTCCTGGGACCAGCAGCATCACTTGGGAGCTTATTTTAAATGCAAATTCTTGGACTCCACCCCAGACTGCTAAGACAACAACTCTGGGAATGAGTCTCAGCAATCTGTTTAAACAAGCCCTCCAGAAAATTCTGATGCACACTGACATTTGAGAACCTATGTCTATAGGAATCACAGGAAGAGGATGTCTAAAATTCCACCATATTCAATTTTTCTATTGGTCATCCCAGTTAGTGGAATCCTGCATTAGTTCCAGTTTTCTCTTACAACAACAAAAAGTCAAGAGGTGTCTGAGTGGCTCAGTCATTAAGCATCTGCCTTTGGCTCATGAGAGTCATGATTCCAGAGTCCTAGGATTGAGCCCCACATTGGGCTCCCTGCTCAGCGGGAAGCCTGCTTCTCCCTCTCCTACTTCCACTGCTTGTGTTCCCTTTCTCACTGTCTCTCTCTGTTTCAAATAAATAAGTAAAATCTTCAAAAAAAAAGTCTGTATTGAACAGTATTTTGTATACATCCTGATGGACTCACTCAAGTACTTCTGTGGGCCCCATTCTTAAAAATGGATTTGCTGGGACAAAAGATGTACATCTTTAAATGCTAATAGATATGCTAAATGGACTTCCTAAAAATCACACCAATTTGCATTTTCCACCATGGAAAATGAAAGGGCATGCATCCTCCACAGGCTCTCCAGCTTAAACTATGTGTTCTCAATGTTTTCATTTTTTTTTCAATCTGAGAGGTGAAAGTGATATCTTGTTTTGATTTGTATTTCTTTAAGAGTGAAATTGAACATCTTTTCTATGTTTATTAACCATTTTAGCACAATACTTATTTTTGTTATCTCTATTTCCAGCCATCAACATGCATGACTTATATAATAAAAAACAAAAGAAAATATTCCTCTTTTGCAAAGTGTTTTTGCAATCTCATGAAGGAGGCTGATAGGAATTTTAGGGTTGAGTATAGGGTTACCAACTGTGGTGGTTTGTGGAGAGGTGTGGGAGATTCCTAGGATATAGGACTTTCAGTGCTAAAACCAGGAAAGTCCCCAACAAAACAGATCAAATGAGCTAGTCACTTTGCTGAGTGCTTTGCTCAGGGCATCACAGAGCAAATCATCAGCCAAGCTGAGGCAAGGCCCCCAGACCCTTAATTTCCAAACCAGGGCTCCTTCTTCTCCCTTAGGTACCTCTCATGGAGACACAGAAATGGACAGAAGGTAGTTGGATGACAGGAATTGTCAGTCACTCCGACAGGACGCTCCTTTTGCTTATTTACCTCTAAACCCAACATTAATCACAGAGCTTGGCAAAGAGTTGATAGCTAGAGTTACATTAAGGCATTATCACAGGATTGAGAAGAGACCCAGCACTTGCAGTACCCTGATCACACAAAATCCAAATCCATCCAGTGATTTTTATAAGGAAATGTAGTTGAAAGACCATGGGATTTAGAGTGGATGGGCCTGGCTTTTAATCATCCCAATCCAGTCACTTGCAAGCTTCATAGCCTTGGAAAATCTCTCTAATCCTCAGCTTTTTCATCTCTAAAATGGGACCAATAATACCAACATCATAACAGAATGTTTGAGATATGAAGATGACATGAAAAAGAGAAGGCAAAAAGGATCGATTGTTTTTTGTTTTGTTAAAAAACAATTCAACTGGGTGCCTAGGTGGCTCAGTGGATTAAGCCTCTGCCTTCGGCTCAGGTCATGATCTCAGGGTCCTAGGATGGAGGCCCGCATCAGGCTCTCTGCTCGGCAGGAAGCCTGCTTCCTCCTCTCTCTGCCTGCCTCTCTGCCTACTTGTGATCTCTCTGTCAAATAAATAAATGAAATCTTTAAAAAAAATCAACTGAGTAAATTTTAAAGATCTTATTTGCTTTATTCCACAATTAATGAAGTGGACAACATCCAATCTAGCAGATAGAAAGGAGCTCTGAAGAGCTACATAAGGCAAGAGATTCTATGGCAGAAGGGAACCGAAAAAAGGAAGCAAAAAGGGGTAGAGTTGGCTAATTTCCTTTAGGGAATGAATGGGGTTTATCAGGCAGATTACCTGACTCATGGCTTAAGGTTCCATTTCTGGGAGAGCCAAAACTGTAATTAAGGTAAGCCTTGGTTTGGTGAGGGGGAGCTTAGCATAAGCGACTCCAATTTGGGGCCTGTTGTCTTGTTTTTAATATTCTCAGGGTGGGAAGAACCAGCACCAGGAGAGGCTTGCTCAGTTGCCACAAAAGAATGAGTGGCATCTGCTTCAGGGCTCTGCACTAAAACACCTGGCCAAGGAATCAAGCGGGGCCTGCAATGCAGTCCACAGTCTCCTTACCAAAGAAGACTCTCTGGCACAGCGCTGAATGTGCCAGGGGAAAGAGGCACATTCTCTTCCTAAGAAGGAGCCCTCCCCTCACCAAACTGTGTGGCCATGGGACTGTGTCCACCCAGAGGGGGGACTTCTTGCAAATCCACCCAAAGGCGCTGCATAAGCTAGCAGCAAGCTGGCACTGTGTCACCCCTGCACTATCACGGCCCCTCAGATCTCTCCTACCCATCAGAACATGGAGAACAGATTCCTATAGATCCCAGCCCTCTACCCACAGGTCACCTGAAGAGCAATTTTCTGCTCATAATGAATCACAAATCATTTGCAAAACAGGAAGCTGCCTAAAATGCTGGCATGAGGTCCCTGTGAATTATTGTATGAGGCAGATGGTTGCCAATTAAGGGAGGACTCAGCCATCATGGATTCAGTAGGGCTTCAAAAAGGTTTTGTTCACACGCCGAGGATCCAGCTCTAAATGCTAGAGCACCTTCGCCCTGGCCTGTCCTTGTTGTTTTCAGAGCTGACAGAAGCCCAGCTGTGAATGTTCAGGGACATCTTTGGACAGAATACCAAACCTCTCAGCAACCAGCCCCTGTTCAATTAAGAAACGAAAAGATGACTTCCAGCATAAGGGAGAGGATAATCTAATATATTCTGAGATGATTTAAATTCATTAAAATTTAAAAAAGAAAGAAAGAAAGAAATTCTGTGGCAATGAGTTGCAGAGAGAACAGGGGTTTGATGACTCCACTGAATAAGCCAAAGATGTAGCTCAGAAAATAGACAGGAAACTCACTCAGGTTAAAGTACAACCACTCAACTAGCTAGCTAACCAACTAACCAGACAGGCAAACCAGAATCAGAAGATTGGTCACCCTGCAAAGTGAGGATGGATGGTTCTTAATTCTGTTCTCAATATTAAATTCGAATGAATTATCTTGGAGGAGGGAGAACTGCTATCAATTAAACAAATAATATGCTGATAAAAGAGCTGTGTGATGATAAGAATTAAGCATATTCATTCAGATGCTGCACACACACTTTGCACCCTCTGTTCACAGCCCAGGCTCCTCATCTGTCACAGTCACACAGATATAATGTGCACCCTCCCTGAGATGCCAGCTGATACAAAGCCCCTCTCCCTCAGCACGCACATTACTCACCTGGAGACCACCTGGGGAAATTTCCTCCACACTCAGAACCCACACACACATTTATCCATTCACCTGCTTCGGAGCCATACATTCCAGTGGCCGACTTCCCCATGCCTAGCAAGATGATGGGACATTCTGCAGCTCTGGAGGGGGAGGGGGCCACTCCCTACTCCTCAGGAAGGTGCCACACCAATGGGTTTGTGTGGCCTCTGGCTCAGTTCATGGTGCCACAAGCGCTGTTCTGCTCTCCCCAAGGGCATAAGGACCCCGTCGACCTGGGGCTCCAGACTGGCCATCCACAAGTCAGTATCTGTGATCTATGCTAGGTTGTGAAGACCCAGGGAAGACCCATGCCCACTTCTGTTCTCTGGAAATCCTATGGCTCAGCTGTCTAAAATGGATGGTTATAAATGCAGACAAAACCAAGAGCCAGACTAGCAATATAAACAAGGGCAGCTGGCTTGGTGCGTGGAGACCTGGGCCCCATTTAAAGAAGGCAGGTGATGCTCAAGCCCTAGATTTTCAAATGAACTCTCTCCATTTTAAAAATGCTATCAAATGCTTTAAATCTCCCCTCTTCAAGACAAAACAAAACAGATCTACTTGCAACTGAGTCTGTTCTCTCACTTCTCTGATGAATTACAGCTTTGGTACTCGAGGACACTATTTTGGTTAATCTTCATCACCAATAGCTCTTCTGGTTACTGCACATGTGCAAAAAAATTTGTAGTCACAATGATGTTTCTGATGGGATTTTTCCACATAGGAGAACTGTCTTAGAGTTAGGCACAGAAATAAGTTTCATGCTAACTTGGGCTCCTTCCAGATTTTTCTTTTCCTTCTCCCCTCCCCCATGGCCCCAACTGCACCCTGGACTCACACAATGGTTTCAGCCTCCCTGTTGCTTGTAAAGACACAGATATCCTGAAGGGACTCTATGCTACTTCAAAGCAGAATTTAAGACTAGTTGTCTGAATAACAGTGATCTGTATAGAAATATTGCTTCTCTGGCCATATAAGCATAAAATTCTGTACTTCTGAAAGATGATATCCAAGCAGAGCCAAAAAGAGCCAAAGGTTTGTGACAGACCCACCTGGTTTTGAGTCCTAGTTTAGCTACTTACCACCTGTGCAACCTTGGGCAAATTACATAATGTCTCTGAATCTTGCTTTCTTCATTGGCTAAAATCAGGCTAGTACTACTGATCTCATTGATTGAATACTGTGGAATAATTTATCCATTCATTCCACAAATATTTATTGAGAGCCTACTATGAGCCAGGCACAGTTCTAGGCCCTGGGAATAGAGTGGCAAACCATTATAAAGTTCTTGCATTCCTGGGACTTATTGGCTCATGGACTGGGTAATATGCAAAGGGTTGGCACAGTGCCTGGAATATAGCAAACACCCCATAGTTTTCTCTCATGTTTCCTGATACTTTCTCTCTCTTCTCCAGTTAAGACCTTGGCACTGGGGCCAGCACTATTTGTCTCCTCAACCAGCTTTTGGCTACCATTCCTTAACTCTCAGCTCACAGCTCCCTTGCCCACACTGTACCCTCTTAGAAATTTGTCAAGAGCCTGTAATCTTCTGCTGATCTTGTCTCACTGAATACATGAGGAATAAAAGGCCTGAATTCATAAGGATGTCAGTGCAGCTATTTACAAGAGAGGGACCCAAAATAATAGCGGCTTTAAAAGTTAGGAATTACTCTGTCATTAAAAAGCCTGGATAGGGGTGCTGGGTGGCTCAGTTGTTAAGCATCTGCCTTCAGCTCAGGTCATGATCCCAGGGTGCTGGGATGGAGCCCCACATCAGATTCCCTGCTCAGCAGGGAGTCTGCTTTTCCTCTCCCAACCACCACCCTGCTTATGTTCCCTCTCTCACTGTGTCTCTCTCTGTCAAATAAATAAATAAAATCTTTAAAAAAATGTCTAGGCAGTCAGTGTTTGGTAAGGTGTTTGCATAATCATCCAGACATGAGGATCCTTCTAGCTCATTGCTCTGCCGCCCTCATTGCATGGTTTACACCTTGTGGCCCAATATGACTGCTCCAATCATTACATCCATATTCCAGACAGTAGAAAAGGGAAGAGATACCGGGAAAGGTGTGCCCCTTTTTCTGTAAGAGCATAACACAGAAGACACACCTGTGGCTTATCTCTACATCCCACTGGCTAGAACTTAGATCCATGGCCACACTCAGCTACTTTCAGACCCACTGCAGAGGGCTTTGAATTCTGCTTATGGTTTTAATCTTGGCACTGACCTCATGCATGGTTAAAAAGGTGTTGGTGAATGGTGGGGCCTTTTACACCTTACAAGATTTGGTTGTTGTCATTCACCCAAACAGCCCTCTCAGATATTTGTCATGTAGAAGGTTCAAAGAAGAGCTTGACACATCAGGGGAGTTTCTAAGGAAGGTGGCCTCAAGTTCCAAAAAGGTTAAGGGTGGCATTTGCTTTTGTGGGTCCCAGTCCTATGCTCAGTTTATGAGGCTGAAACGTTGTCCAGACTCTGGCAGTGGACCCATTTCTCTGAGACGGACTTACCAGAAACAGAGGCTGGTATGTAAGGTGTAATTTGAAAGTATTCATTAACAATGAGAAATATAACTATTGGCTGGCACAGCCTTTACTGTAGAGAAAGCCACTTGGGTAGCCAAGCTATAACCAAAAGTTTGCCAATGGAAAAAAAAATCAAAAAAACTGAATTTGAGTACTCTCAAATGTGGTGGCCACGATGAGTTTGGCCAGGAGTCAGGCCCTTGATTGCCACTGCAGGTTCTCAAGACAAAGAATGCTGTAGGCAAAAGCACACTTTGTACTTAAAGGCTTCTGTCCCAAATCTAAACTTTTTGGCCCATTCTGGAGGCAGGCCAAAGTCCTACTCTTCCTCCCTAACCTCTTTTCCCACATTTACTGCTTGATCTGGGGGCTTGTGGAAGACCCTGAGACACACCACTCAAGTCCTCCTTCAAGATAAGCAAGCTGCCAGTAGCAAGAAGTATGAATAACTGACAGCCTCCATCTGGCAGCTCCTTCAGGGTCCTCCTTCAGTGTTTGAACCAAAGTTACACTCTTCATGGGTTGGTCCCTGAACAATGACTGAGCAAGGTGGTGGTCTGCCAATGCAGGACTTCTCTAATGGACAGCCTGGGGTCTGGAGCTCCTCTGGGTTGGCAGAGACTTCATGAGGTCTGCAATGTTGTCTCAGGGCTCCTCTGGCCCCATCTTGCCTTTTCCCATTTTCTTTACAGGTATTATTCCTCAAAAAACCTTTTGTACTCTATCTCCACTATAGTGTTCCCAAGGAGCCCAACCTGCAATAGTGCTGTGGTTCAGAGGCCAGCAAATTATGGTCCATGGCCCAATACTGGCCTGTGGCCTGCTTTTGTAAATAAAGTTTTATTGACATGAAGACAAATCTATTGTTTACTTTTGTCTATGGCTGCTTTTGCACTATAATGGCAGGGGTGAGTAGTTGCCACAGAGACCTGCAAAACTTAAAATATTTAATATCTGGGGCCCTTTACAGAAAGTTTGCCAACTTTTGCTCTAGATATGACAGTTCTAATGGCAACCAAAGACTAATGCAATGGAAAAAAAGGGTCTTTTCTCAAGGCCTGGATCCATGAGCCTGCGACAGTCATTCTGTGCCTCATTTTATGTGTGTTCTTCCCTGGCTCATGACCGGTCTTGAACAAGACCCTAAAGTACATAAGGGACCTACAAGTCCAGAGTTCAGAGACTGAAAGATATTGGAAGATCAAGAGCAGGATCCCTGTCATCTCATGGAATCCAGACTCTCTCCCCTCATTGGCCACTGCCTTTGTGCCTTTGTGATGAAGCTACAATAGCAATCTTACCATGCCCAGCGTGCGTAAGCTTACAGAGACTTACAAGCTTTTGATCATGACTGTGAAAACCAGGAGGCAAGGATGTAGGGCAATCTGTTATTATTACTTACTAAACATCTACTTTGGGAAACTGTATTCTGATTTTCCTCTGGGAAACCACCCTTCTCCCATTCATAATCAAGTGATTACCCCATTTCTGGATCCAAGGATGGGCATGTGACCCTAGTCTGGCCAATCTGAGTGTTCCACTCCTCTGGGCACCAAAATCAGATTGCAGATGGGCACATAACCCAAACTGTCTTTGACTAAAGGTATTAGGAGAAGTCGTTTCTCCACCACCATTGCTTAAAGACTGGTGTATAAACCTGGGGTTTCCAGAAGTCCTCTTGCCATCACATAGGGAAAGTTTATCTGTGAATGATGCCAACATCCAGGAAAGTAGAGTCAAGGCTGAGGGGGACACATTCCCATGGATTCAGCACCTGGATCTAGTCATGCCCAAAGCTAGATTCAGCCCCAAACTCTTCAGTTTCACAAGCCAACAGGTTCTCCATCTTGCCTAAACAAATTTGAGTGGAATTTCCTGTCACTTGCAATCACAAAGACCTGAGTTATCTTAGGACTACATCCAGACCAGAGCCTATGACACACTGGATATCCCAGAGAAGAGATAGGAACTCCTTGAGAGGAAAAAGACATTGAAAGGATATAAGGAAGAGGTGACTGGACTTGCCTCTCCACATCCCCAGAAGGCTGCTGCAGGTATCCTGGCTGCAGAGACTCAGACCTCAGTGATGGATGATGATATCTTTATCCCAAAGCCCTCTGCTGTGAGTGTGGTGCCCTGAGCAGGTAGTTTTCCAGTCACAGTGAAGCAATTCCTTCAAGAAACAGTCTTAAAGTTATTTCCAAATCCCCAAAGCTGGGTAACCGCGGGGGTGGGGTAGGTATTAGACATATTTATTCTATAATTCAGCATCTCATAAAACATCTAGAAGCTTCTTTTAAGCTGCCTCTCCTGCCTCCCAGGCAGATCTTGTGTTGCTTCTCAGACATTAAAAAGAAAATGAAAAAGCTGCTGTTGTGCAGGATGAAACAGGTTTAGCTGAAGGCTCCTGCTTGCACCCCAGCCAGCTGGTAGACATGCCTGCCTTCCACCTCCTTCCTGTCTATGCTAAGTCCCCTAGTACCTCAGAGCCTTCATCTGCCATGGTCAAACCTAACTTTAGATCTGCAAGGCTGAGGCAACAGTTGAAGTACAACACAAAACTACCCTATGTATATTTTCATTTCTATTAGACCTTTATAATGATTCCTTATTGAACTGAAGCTTAAATGGCTAAAGACTGATCGTAATAGAACATTTAATTGTTTGCTTGTCTCTCTCAGGCCTAATTAAATATTGTTTTTCATTGAGCAGCTTACACAGTGATGTTTTTTTCCTGTCACTGAAGAGAGCAAGGGGGCTGAGGCAGAATTCAGATGAGCCCGAGCTCACTTGGTGTTCTCATCCTATTCATTTTTCATCCAACAGTGGGGAACAGAGCCCTCTGGAGGGAGAATCACAGAGTTCTAGGCAACAGCTTTCAGAAATGACCTCATGCAGGTCCTCGGAGAGGAAGGGGCTAGAAGATGAGTGATGAGAGCCCACGCTACCTTGCAGGGATTCCTGCAGGAGGTGCGTGTTCTGGGTGTTAAAAGCTGGCATTGGAGCTGTCACTGTCACCTTTCTTCACACCCCCCTTCTCACCTCCGTGCTACCACCCAGGCCCACGCCACCATCACCTCTCGCTGGATTATTACAGAAGCCTGGATTGGCCTCCTGTGTTTATCCCAGCTTCATGAAAGTGTGTTTCCAGCAAAGCAGCCAGAGTCCTTCCAGGTCCCTCCCCATTTGAGGGTCCTCCAATCGCTCCAGCTCACTCAGAAGAAAGCCACAGTTCTGACAATGTTCTTCATTGTCAGCCTGCTGTTCCCTCTGGCTTCACCTCCTAGTGCTCATCTCTTTGCTCCTTCAGCTCCAGCACCACTGACCTCCCTGCTGTCTCCTCAGATACTCTTTATAGGCTTCTTCTCTAGAGCTTTTCACTTGCCATTACCTCTGCCTGGAATATGTCTCTCCTGGAAAGTTTCAGCCTTTACTCCCTCACACCTTTATCCAAATGTCACCTCTTGGTAGGGCCTCTACTCCTTACTCCCTATCCTCCACCTGTTTTATTTTTCTCCATAGATTTTACTACTGATGTATACTATAGTTCACCTACTTATTTTGTTTACTGTTTATCCGCCCTACTAGAATGTTAGCTTTAGGAGAGCAAGGATTTCCCTCTGTTGTTTTCAATGCTGAATATGGCACTAAATACATATGAAAATATTTTTTGAGTGACTAGAGTAAATGAATAAATGCAAACATGCATAAATAAATGACTAGTCTGTCATTCATTTCTGGCCATGAACCCCAATGGCCAGGGACCATTCAAGGCCAAAAGCCTGGATATATTTGCACTTTGGATTCTAGGATTCTAGGCGCTAAAGAAATCTTCCCATGGGTGATGAAAATGCTAAGGGCAGTGTGAGGTCCAGAGCTCAGAATGAGTCCCAGTTTTCCACCCATAAGTGTTGATTAAAGCCTTCACCGTGAAAGTGGAGGGGTATGTGAATCTGAGTTCAAAAAGGCTTTGGTTCGCAGCATGAGAAGAGACAAGGTGACTCAAGGAGATTCCCTGGAGAGATCAAACAAGGACACTTCAGTAAATGGAGAAGGTATTACTGTGAACACCCATCAAGTCTGGGGAAGTTGTGGGAGCCTGGGGATGGCTTTGTCTGTCAATCCAGGAAAGTTTTCCAAAAGGGAAGCAGGAAGGGAAGTAAGATAGCTGGGATGACTCCCTTTGTACAGGACAGATTCACAGAATCATGGAGCCAAGTTCATATAGCCCATCTCCAGGACCAAAATGATGGAGACACATCTCTTTCCAAAGGCTGATAGGGAAGATGGTTCCATTTTATTCCCTGTTCAGTAAGTCTGGGGTTCCAAACTTCTTACAAAAAGGTAGTATTTTTCCATAAGATTTCAATATTTTAGAACTTCATTCAGTTCAACCTAACATTTATTTATTCATCATGTTTTCAAGGTACGCACATTTTACATTTTGACAGTTATGTCAATCCACCTACCAGAAATCTTGGTAGCAATTTATATTGTCCTTTTCTCATGCCTTATTTGAATATCTGTCTATGTTTCCACCTGCTTTGAGGGGAATCACACTTCCCAGAGATTTGTCTATTTGATTTATCCTTTCAAAGTTCTGGTCCTTGATTTGATTAATCAATTCCACAGACTTTTTGCTTTGTGATTAATGTAGGCTCTTTATTAATATCTTCTTCTTGCTTTTATTTTGCTGTTCATTTTCTGGCTTTTTATTTTGAATTCTTAATCCAATTAGTCTCGATCTTTAATGTTCAAGCATATTTTCTTTAGTAATAACAGCTTTGGATTATAGATTTTACTATGAATAACTTTAATCACACCCCCGCATGTATTTTTATACAGTGTTCTCATCATCTTAAATGTGTGGCCTGTTTTTTCAGTATTGATTTCCACTTTGACAGCAGGGCTATTTTTTATGTTGTTTAATTTCCAGATGGCTACCATTCATCTTAATTTAGGAACAGTCTTGCTACTAATGTGATCAGGAAATACAGCTTGTAAAATTTTAATTTGGGGATCTGTTGTGAATTTATTTGCCCAAGTACATACATTGTATCAGTCAGGATGGGTTAGGTTAAGCTGCAGTAACAACTAAAAATTCTCAGTGGCACACAAAGATAAACTAGAAATGGATGAAAGACCTCAACATGAGGTAGGAATTTATCAAAATCCTAGAGGAGAACATAGGCAGTAACCTCCTTGGTATTGGCCACAGCAACTTCTTTCGAGACATATCTCCAAAGGCAAAGGAAACAAAAGCAAAAATGAACTTTTAGGACTTCATCAAAATGAAAAGCTTCTGCACAGCAAAGGAAACAGTCAACAAAACAAAGAGGCAACCCACGGAATGGAAGAGGATATTTGCAAATGACACTACAGACAAAGGGCTGATATCGAAGGTCTATAAAGAACTCCTTAAACTCAATAACCAAAATAAAGATCATCACGCCAAAAAATGGGCAGGAGACATGAAGAAGTACTTCTCCATAGAAGACATACAAATGACTAACAGACACATAAAAAAAATGTTCAACATCACTAGCTATCGGGGAAATTCAAATCAAAGCCACATTGAGATACCACCTTATACCAGTCAGAATGGCCAAAATTAACAGAACAGGAAACAACAAGTGTTAAAGAGGCTGGGGAGAAAGGGGCACCCTCTTACACTGTTGGTAGGAATGCAAGTTGGTGCAGCCGCTTTGGAAAACAGTGTGGAGATTCCTTAAAAAATTAAAAACCGAGCTACCCTATGGCCCTGCAATTGCACTACTGGGTATTTACCCCAAAGGTACAGATACAGTGAAAAGAAGGGCCATATGTACCCCAATGTTCATTGCAGCAATGGCCACAACTGCCAAACTGTGGAAAGAGCCAAGGTACCCTTCAACAGATGAATGGATAAAGAAGATATGGTACATATATACAATGGAATATTACATCTCCATCATAAAGGGTGAATACCCAACTTTTGTAGCAACATGGACTGGATTGGAGGCAATTATGCTGAGTGAAATGAGTCAAGCAGAGAAAGTCAAGTATCATATGGAACATATCATTACTTGTGGAGCATAAGGAGTAATATGGAGAAGGAAAGGAAATGGGAAGTGGGGTAAATTGGAGAGGGAGATGAAACATGAGACACTTTGGACTCAGAAATAAACTGAGGGTCTTGGAGGGGAGAGGGTGGGGGATGGGTAAGCCTGGTGGTGGGTATTGAGGGCACATATTGCATGAAGCACTGGGTGTGGGGCATAAACAATGAATCTTGGAACACTGAAAAAAATAAAATAGTAAAAAAAAAATTTTGGGGGTGCCTGGGTGGCTCAGTTGGTTAAGTGACTGCCTTCAGCTCAGGTCATGATCCCGGAGATCGGGGATCAAGTCCCACATCGGGCTCCCTGCTCGGCGGGAAGCCTGCTTTTCCCTCTCTCACTCCCCCTGCTTGTGTTCCCTCCCTGGCTGTGTTTCTTTCTGTCAAATAAATAAAATCTTTAAAAAAAAAATTCTCAGTGACTTAAAGAACATGGGTAAATTAGGCGTTCTCATTATGCTCATTCAGGAACCTGAGCTGATGAAGCTCCATTTTGACACATGCTTCCATGATTACAGGGGCAGAGAAAAGAGGGCCTGGCTCTAGCCACTTCTGTGTCCATTTCATTGCCCGAAGACAGTCCAGATACCTGAGTTCAACAGAGCATGGACATCTTACCCTCTCAGTGGAGGAAGGCTGAATATTTGTGAATAAATATTCTACCATATGCATTCAACAGATATTTATAAAGGACTATGGAGAGACCCCTATTATATTATCAAAAATTGTTACAGACATTGGGATCCCAGCGGATATTGTTGGTTGGTGTCCTGCTTCTTATTCTCATCCCTGAGCCTTCTTTTCCTGTCCACTTTCCAACCAGAGGTGGCCATATGACCCAGATATAAGTGGAAGTTGGTGGGGTTCCCAGGAAAGATTTTTTTTTTCTTTTTTTAAGATTTTACTTTTCTGTTGGTGCTGTCCTGTCTGTCTTCTTTCTCTTTCTTCCTCTCTTGACTGCTAATGTTGATAAACATCAAGACAATCTCAGAAATATTTGCTTTGACACCGTTGAGCATCTGAACCAATAGCAGTGGCCTTCTTTTGGATGAAGAAAAAAGTAGCTTTGTGTTTGTATAAGCCACTGTGGTTGGGCTTATTGTTACTTGCATCTGAAAGCATTTCTGAGTCACAAAACAATTCAGTATGTAAACAAAGTAGGTGATTCTCATCTTCAGTTCTGGTGTTTTTTCTGTTGTGAATAACAGAAAAGAGATCCATTGGTCTCTGCCCCCAGTTCCTGCACAGAACTCCCTAAACCCTGTAATTTCCTAAGTGATCAGAGCACTAAGAGCTTCTTATGTTCTAATATTTGATTCCAGTTCCTGGCAGAGTTCCTAATGCCTTGGAATTTCCTAGGTGATAGTAGTGTCTTTTGTTCTAATGAGAAAACTCTGGGTGGGCTCCTGGATGGCCTCTGTATGGGAACTGCTCACCAGAAAGACCAAGCTATGATCAGAAGCTTGGAATTTCAGCCCCACCACTTCTCCCCTCCTCATTCTCCATAGACAGCAGTGGGGTAGAAATGGAGTAACTGACCATGCTGACATGATGAAGCCTCCATAAAAATCCAATAGTATGGGGTCTGCATAACTTCCTTATTGGTGAACACATCCACATACCAGGAGGGTGCTGTACCCCAACTCCACAGGGACAGAAGCTCCTGTGCTCGGGACCCTCCTAGACCTTGTTCTATGTATGTCTTCATCTCTTTCATGTTTGTTATCCTGGCAAATGTAAATAAGTGTTTCTCTTAGTTGTATGAGCTGTTCTAGCAAATACTTGAATTCAAAGTGAGGGGTGAGGGTGATCATGGAAACCTCTGAGTTGTAGCCAACAGAAGTTGTAGGTAACCTGGGACCTACCACATGTGAATGGCATTAATGGGAGGGGGGGGAATCTTGGGTTCTGTGCTACTCCAGTTAGGGTTAGAATTGAATTGAACTCAGTTGTAGGATACCCAGTTGATATCTTAGAGATTGCTTTGTGTGGACAAAAACACCACACAAATGGCATCAGAAGTTGTTGCATGGTAGTTGTGTGAGAGTAAAGGAGAAAGACACACGAGTAGTGAGTTTTTTCTACTCATTCTGTAGACACCTGAAAAGAATGCTAAATATGTATTCTAAATATGTAAAAGAGTTTATGTGGTCCCAGATTATCATTGATCTTTAAAAATATATTGTGAGATGAACGCAGCAATGGCCACAATCGCCAAACTGTGGAAAGAGCCAAGGTGCCCATCAACAGATGAATGGATAAAGAAAATGTGGTACATATATACAATGGAATACTATGCCTCCATCAGAAAGGATGAATATCCAACTTTTGTAGCAACATGGACTGGACTGGAAGAGATTATGCTGAGTGAAATAAGCCAAGTACAGAAAGTC